>CAHIKZ030000804.1:1805000-1882500 GCA_903632075.3 Acanthosepion pharaonis | reverse complement strand
AAACAATAATAGTAAACAGAAATTCTATCATTAGATTATTTGTACTGCCAATGTTGTGATTCTGTAAGATTTTAATCATTTGTTTTCATATGTACGTCCAATGACATATTTGGAAGGAAATTCCTGACGTATTTTTGATATGATCTGATCAATTTTGTCAATACATACAGCAGCATTATCATTAATGGCTACGTGCTATAGGTTTTTTTCATTTATTTATTTTTTACTATTTTATTTAGAATGAGTGAACTCATAAACGGGTTTAACTTACTGAAAATGAGTTTATCTGAGAACTATAATTATGACTGAGTAAAGAAAGCGGAATCATCGAAATAACGTTTTACTTGTGCAGAAAAATCAAAGATAATTTCTCCCGTTAGGACAGCGAATTCTTCCGCAAATTTTCCCTTGATTCAGTCTGTGATGTTCTGTGAATAATGCGCTTCTGCAGATTGAAGGTGAGGAAAGTTCTGAGCAAACTGTACAAGAATTTAACAAAAATCAAAACTTGTTACTCTTCGATAAAAAGTATTTTTAGACACGGAATTATCTGTAAATATGAGCACTCTACACATCATTGTGTCTGAGCTTAATCAAAAATTTACTCTCTGTTCGTCATTGAAGTATAAACTATTTACGCAATCTGCATCGTTCAGTCTGTTATCCGAATATTATTGCCATATTAATACTTTCCGCCATTATAAATTCCGACATTCTTCTTGTAATATAAGTTTAAATTTCGAACCAAACAATTGTTGAATATTCTCTTTGATTGCTGTTAATGTAAAAAGTTTAAATCTCCGCAATAATAAATTCAGCCAAAATATTCCCTCTGTCTTGTGGCATATATTGGTTTTTTACCTTTCCGGAATTGTTAAATTACGAAGAAATTGTTATTGTATTTGTTGTAAGCAAGAAAATGTTACTGAATGAGGAATATCCAAAAGGGAGGTTGAAAATGAAATGGTAAGTTTTATAACATCAATAAAATACAATGCTCGATATCGTCGTGAAGTAGCTAAACTATTGCTTGTAGTAAACTACTTAGCATATTACCCCCACTTACAATTGTGTCCAACGTATTTATGAGGACTGGGACATACATATTAGTGTTCATATGTACGGTATATAAAAGAATTTTAATCTCGCCTTATATTGGAAGCACTGTGCAATTTCTGTTAAACAAAAGCAACGGTCATTGGTTAATAGTGAAGCAGTGTTGCACTTATACGATAATGAGAGAACATCACGCACGCACACACACATACACATACACAAACACACATATATATATATATATATAATATATATATATATATATATATATATATATATATATATATATATATATATATATATATAACACCTAATATTAACATCTGGCTGAATAGCCAATACTCTCCTAAACTTACTCGATTTCCGTATAAACTTTTCAGATCATTGCAGGAAAAAGCAATTTGTCTTGTGAAAAATAATGTTCTTTGCATCGAAAGCTGAAGAATCGTTAATGATACATATTTTTATACATCAATTATTGTGAATTCTCCAGTATATTTTTTTCTGGAAAATCTTTCATTTAGTAGAGTAAATTTCTTTTTCATGTTTTGGCTTGTGATTTTGTTTTATATTGATTAACTCATTTATTTTTACTGTTGCACATAGAGTTCATAGAATTATATATATATATATATATATATATATATATATATATATATATATATATATATATATATATATATATATATATATATGTGTGTGTATATATATATATATATATATATATATATATATGTATATATATATATATATACATATATATATATATGTATATATATATATACACACGCACACATACACACACACACACACACACACACATATATATATATATATTATTTGTTGAGTTGGCAGGAATATATTATGATTCCATACGTTGTAACTGTAAGTAAAACGATGTACTATGATAATTTGTTTACATTATTCGGAGAATCAATCATTTAGTAACTGACTTCTACAATGGATACTCTCCCATTTTTCTAGGCAAATATACACACTTTCACGGACAAGAGTTGATTTGTCCATGTGCTAATATGTTCAAGAAGATTGAATGGCAACGTAGAGAATGGTATCGTAGATGAAAGAAAAGAGAAATATTTCATTTTAATAATGAGGATTTCTTGTTCGATTATTACTATGAAGAATTTTGTAGGTAAAATTCCAAGGTAACATTTAAACCAATATTAGATTGATTTATATGAACTTAGATGAGCAATATTTGATTTTCATATGATTATTGTGTACCGATATATCCATACTTTATGAGTTTCTGTTACTACATAGACTATCTGAAATCACATTTGTGATTCTAAAGCCTATGTTTAAAATATCACGATAGATTTATATTCTCCACCTGTTCTTTTCCTTAACTATTAACATTTATTCACACTGATATAAGTTACCTTGATCCTGTTCTGTTCCTCATCAGGGTCCTATAAAGAAAATAGAAATATGCTCATTGGAATTTCCTTCTTTGTTTATTTCATCAAAGTTTCCTTGATAATAAATGCTGGACATAAGTTCTATAAATCACAGAGGTGTTTATCAATGGATTGCCATGAAGAGGAAGAATATATCAACATCGGATTTGAAACACGAGATAAGATTTATGAATTTGAGAAGATTCAATAGACGGTTGCTAAATGAAACACTTTTTACAAACTTTGATGAAATAGACTAAGAAGAAATCTTCAGTTATTATATTGTTATTCTGATTGTGGGAATCTCATAGCATAACAGGACTGTGGTAAATACCTGCATTAATACAGCTAAACCGTTGTTAAATATAAAATCACGCTTATGTAGGATAATTGCAATCATAAACTACACTCTATTCATCGAACAATCCATATCAATGGAGCGATCCCGATCATAATTGACTAGAACCGCAGATCAAACTGCCAATGTTTCATATTTCTTCCCGTTTCTACTATGAAGAATGGTAACATATTATTCATTAGAGCTCTTTCAGTTTTGCAACATAATCATCCCCTTATATATCCATATATGTTTTAAAATTCAGTTGTATTACTCGCAGTTGCAAAACTTGTGAAGTACATTGGTATGTCTGTGACAGTTTATATATTCTGTGCATTGATCAAAATTATTATTTACCTCTTGAAAACTGCCTGCATCTACACTAATTCAGAATGGACAAAATCTCTTGCAATGAACAGTGATATTTTTAATAACAAAGAAAGTTGTGTCCTAATTACAACCTTACGCAGATGGCGCCATTATATTATTGAAGGAAGCTCCCAGCTTATAATGGACCAGCATAATGGAGGCTTCATTTTCCACACGAATACGCAAGCAAAGATTAGTATGATTAGATTGCCCAATGGCGCCCCAACATTAAATAATGCATTAGGATATTGTGTTTCGACTTAGATGACATAATGTTCCATCAAAGATATGCTTGTTTATAAAATGTTAAAGATGATAAACTTTGGTATAATCATGTAAGACATATCTCACCTGGCATCCTTGAAAAATATTCTATTGTTTGTTGTGTAAGCCAGGAAAATGAGGGTCTATCTCTCAGTTCACTAGTTCTAATACTATGTGAGCGTTTGTGAAATGCACAACGTATATCTTAAGATATCTTTAATGATTCAGTAATGGAAGAAGAAAAATTTAACTATTCTTGGGGATGACATTTTCTTCAGCACTTAAATACAAAGATCAACGTATGTGCGCACGTCATGTCCGACAAATTGTAAGACTACTTTTTGGGGAAAAAAGATAGTAACAAGTCAAATAAGCGAGGTTTCACGGGTTACTTGAAATGTAGAAACAGACAATGTTATAATTTTGTGAACAGTGATGTTATCATTAAGGCCCCAAGTTCTAGACATTACACAGTGGGGGGAATTATTACCAGAGGCACTACATTGACGATGGTATTGATGTTTTTTGAAGGTGAAATAATCTGGAACTTAATTTTGTGCTTCTATGAAGACTGACTGATATTCCCCTTTAAATGATATTTGCGGGATTATGAAAGAAAAAAATATATACAAATCTAGCAAATACATGTTAGTAAAATAAATCATGAGAATATAATTTCTAAATTAATTAATTTCAAATAAAATGATAAGATTCGTTTGATTGTTGTGTCATTTTCATAGTCAATATTCACAGTTTTTTTTCAGAAACAAAGATACATGATGGGCATTTCTAATTTGAGTTTGCTCTAAATATTCAGCAAAGAAACATCAGTTGAAAATCGAATTGTGCAAATAATAATAATAATAATAATAATAATAATAATAATAATAATTGTAATAATAATAAAAATAAGGGTGATGATGATGATGATGATGATGATGATAATTGTATCAAAGTAGAAGTCATTGTTAACTAATGTATCTTGGTAATTTTCCATTATACTTACACTGGTTAAATATATAAGAAAGGGAATGAATTTGCCGATTTCTCTATTTTCTTTTTAAAGTTTCCTTGTAGTCTTGAGAGATGCAACTGAATGGGAAATACCTAATGAGACATACACATGCACACACACACAGACACTTACACACACACACACGCACGTATATATATTGATGTTTATTTTTCTATTTTTTAAGAATATTTTTGCAAATTGTCGAATCGAAACATGATTATTTCTTGAGCTTTTATGAATACAATTGCAATTATGCAATTTCAAATGTAGATACCAAAAATATAAGAATGAAATGTTCCAATATATAATCTTGAAAATAACTTTTTGTGGCGTAACTTATCGAGATTTATAATGAGAAACAAGTGAACCGAGTTCGAATTCCACATGTGTTGACTAGATTCACTCACCCGATAATAAACTTGGGTAATGAATTAAATGATCTCCTTTCCCCAACGATGCTTTATATAAAATAAATTTTATCGGAACTGCATTATTCTCAAAAATATCTATACAATTTTTAAGAAGCATTTATACTTCCAGCTTGTATATATCCTCTAAGGATTGATAAGGTATAAATTCCTAATAATTCATCCAATGATAAATGTATACACCATATCATTAGTTGAAAATCGACACATTTAATTAACTTAAGTGTTTGTTTAAGAAATGTGTTTATATATTTTACGCATGGTAGGTGTTATTTAAAATATTCAACATTGTCATTTTTCAAAAACGAGAGGATGAATGCACATTTCAAATATTTATTCTTCAAGAATATAAAATAAAAAAATCGTTGTTAATTATTTTTGTTTAGGTTAAAAAGATTACGCCGATTTATTTATTAATTTTCAGTTAAAAGCAGATTACGTATTATGTTCGAAGTCACTGAAATTAATTAAAACATTAAATCAAAAAGAATGTGAAAATATTTTTGATAACCAAAAAACAATACAAGGCACATTACTATTTTATTAAACGGCTTTTCTTTTTAGAACATTGTATACATGTATGCAGCCATAAAAATATATGTATCTGTCTATTTCTGATATGAAAAACATTTTACATTATTCGAAAAGATATGTGTCGCCAATTTATTAAAAAGATTCGGCCATTTTACGATCAGGACAAAACAGAACCCTTTATTTCATCACTGTGGCACATCTAGATACCATGCTATAAAATTAAAGTTATCGCCTGTTAATTCCCCTCAAGTTTAAAAACATATGTAACTACATATATGCAGCCATAAATTATCCGATGCATTTATCTATGTATCTGCTATATTTTTGAGATGACGGTATTATGCCCACTTTTTACATTATTCGACCTGTCAACATATGTGTCGCTAAATTTATTACAAAGATTCGGCCATTTTACTCTCACGCCTTCTTCAGGTGTTTGGAAAATCGAATATATAACCTTTATTTCGCTCACTGGTATATATATTCTAGATACATGCTATATATTAATGGATGTATATATTATCCAGTTATCGCCTGTTAATTTCCCTCCATATATATACTATATTATATATACGAACTCACATTTGTATATATGTTTATCCATGGATATAAACTGATGCCTTTTTTCTCAAAACCTCCTGAAAGGTGTAAACAACTTTTAAAAATAAATGGCACAAATCAATAGTCCGAATAATATAAATAATACAATATATATATATATATATATATATATATATATATATATATATATATAAATATATATATTACATTATATATATATATATATATATATATATATATATACATATATATATATATATATATATATACATATATATATATATATATATATATATATATATATATATATACATATATATATATATATATATATATATATATATATATATATACATATATATATATATATATATATATATATATATATATATATATATATATATATATATATATATATATATATACATATATATATATATATACATATATATATATATATATATATACATATATATATATATATATATATTATGTTAGTGTACTGCCAAAGTGAGCATAACTCTCTACATTTCTTCCAAACATTTGAAGTATATCCTCTCATGACAGCACTGAAAAAAATTAATTTTTGACAGAATGAAAATAGTCTTTCTGCAGCATATATAACAGAGTTAATTTCTTTTCCCCTCAAAATAACTCAAAATATAGCCATTAAATCTAAATCCTTGGCAACAAAAGTGAGTACACCCCTAAGAAACTACACCTCTAAAAACTGAGTACACCCCTAAGAAACTACACCCCTAAATGTCTAAAATGAGTACTGCTTTTCATTTTCCCTCCAAAATGTCATGTGACTCATTAGTGTAACTATGCCCATATGTTCATGGGGTGCAGGTGTATTCAAATTTGTAGTTCAGCTCTAACACTCTCTTACCGGTCACTGAAAGTTCCAACATGGCTCCACATGGCAAAGAACTCTCTGAGCATCTTAAAAAACGTATTGTTGCACTACATAAAGATGGCCAAGGCTACAAGAAGATTGCCAACACCCTGAAACTGAGCTGCAGAACAGTGTCTAAAATTATCCAGCATTTTAAAAGTGTAGGGTTCACTCAGAACTGGCCTCGAGCACACGTGCTGAGCGTCACATCCAAATGCTTTCTGTGAAAGATCAGCGTAGGAGTGCTGTTAGCATTGCTGCAGAGATTAAAGGGATTGGGATTCAGCCTGTCAGTGTTCAGACCATACGCCGCACACTACATCAAATTGGTGTGCATGGCTGCCACCTCAGGAGGAAGCATCTTCTGAAGGCAATACACAAGAAAGCCCGCAAACAGTTTGCTGAAGACATGTCAACAAATCCCATAGATTACTGGAACCATTTCCTATGGTCTGATGAGACAAAATTTAATTTGTTTGGTTCTGATGGCCTTAAGCATGTGTGGCGGCGACCAGGTGAGGAGTACAAAGAAAGTGTGTCATGCCTACAGTCAAGCATGGTGGTGGGAATGTCATGGTCTGGGGCTGCATGAGAGCTGCAGGTATTGGAGAGTTACATTTCATTGATGGAAACATGAACTCAAACATGTACTGTGAAATACTGCAGCAGAGCATGAACCCCTCCCTCCAGAAACTGGGTCGCAGAGCAGTGTTCAGGCTTGACAATGACCCCAAACACACATCCAAGACAACCACTGCTTTACTGAAGAGGCTGAGGAGAAAAGGTGATGGACTGGCCAAGCATGTCTCCAGACTTGAACCCAATAGAGCATCTCTGGGCCATCCTCAAGCAGAAGGTGGAGGTGCGAAGCGTCTCAAATATCCGCCAGCTCCGCGACGTCGTCATCGAGGAGTGGAAGAGCATTCCAGTGTCTACCTGTGAAGCTCTGGTAAACTCGATGCCCAGGAGAGTAAAGGCAGTTTTGGTTTATGATGGTGGCCACACAAAATATTGACAGTTGACATGTTGTATGTTCATATTGACAACTTTTCCTAAGGGGTGTACTCACTTTTGTTGCCAGGGGATTTAGCTTTTAATGGCTATATTTTGAGTTATTTTGAGGGAAAAATAAATTAACTCTGTTATATATGCAGCAGACAGGCTACTTTTCATTGTGTCAAAGTTTCATTTTGTCAGTCGTTGTCCCATGAAGAGATATACATAAATATTTGAAGAAATGTGAGGGTGTACTCACTTTTATGATACACTGTATTTATATTTATATATATATATATATATATATATATATATATATATATATATATATATATAGATAGATAGATAGATAGATAGACACACACGTTGGGAGACGCAGAAAATCAATGAAATCGTATCTATAAACACAAAAGGAACATACACAAAATAATGGTAAGCAATTGAAGAAAAACGGTTAAATCAATAACATGATGGCATTAAGATTATATTACGCGTAAATTAATTCAAAACTAAAATAATTTAATGACTAATTTGCCTAAGAAATTAAGAAATCTCTTACTCTGTTTAGAGTATTAGACATTTGTCCGTCTTTGTACTTCATAGCTTGCCTGACTTTTATATTACTCTGATGAAAGTTTATGAGTATTCTTAAATTTAAAAAAAACATTGAAACATCAAAAACATTCCCGCTCTCGTAGAAAAATACGTGTTAGAAAATATAATCTTTGCATTTGTTTTGATAAAGTCCCTCAGACCACTAAAGCTGTTTTCTTTTTTCTTTATTAATCCATTCATATATATATATATATATATATATATATATATATATATATATATGCAGAGAGAGTAGAGAGGGAGAAAGAATGATTTGGAATTTTTGTTTATTCGTAAATTCGTTAGTTTATTCGGCTTCTGATGGAAAATTATACAATTCCCATGATAATTTCTATTGTTCAATTCACAATTTCGGTTCTGTTCAAAGATAAATATTTTATGTCTGTTTGTAATCAGATTTAAATCAGTGCACTATTTTATTCTTATATGTGCCATGTACGAGCTTGTCTTCCTAATTGTAATCCATAAAATAATAAACTCCCACTTTCTCATGATATTTATACATGTCCTTTTTTGCCATTTTAATCTATAACATCGAGGTTGCTCACATGTCAGGTCCATGTTATTAGCAGCATTCTCATATAGAACACACTTCACAATATATTAATATCATTTGGGTATCGTCTATGAGAAAAAGTGCAGTATGACCCAATTCACTCCGCCAGAAAATGAGAACGGCATACATACAAACATTTCAGAGTGGTTCTTAGGACTGCAGATGATTCGGAAATAGTTGGATGCGTTTAATGTTGATTACGGAGGTGTTTTCTCTGATCACTAGGAATGGTGGGGCTATCTCTCCATTCATCTTACAAAACGGCCACAGACACAAGATGGAGAACTAAATAAATTGACTTGAGGAGGTACTACTGCACTTGCTCAAGGGAGTGACTGCTTGAAATCCCTATGACATGCAACCGGAATCTGCAGCATGTCACACAATTAGAAGAACCCAGTCATGGCTGTCATACAATTTCTCCGATCACATATCCGCTTTCATTTGGCTACCTAAGTCTCCAGACTGCAGCCCCTTTTATTATTATGAGTGGGATAGAAATAAGTGAGAGACCACAAATTTGCTTGTAAAGACGAAGTTGAACTGAAAACAAGGATTATGGCAGCATTCCCCAGCATAAGAAAATACCACTTAATTGCTGAATTTTCCACGTCCAATGTAACCCTGGATTGTAGCCTCTGTTTGGTTCCCGGCTATGGGCAAATACTTATCTCCCAATCGAGGGACAAATCATGATGAAGGTATTAAAATATGTATAGTGACAATACATTTTCATGTTAAAATCAATCAGCTATATTTTCATGGTAAAAATCACCAGGAATACATTTTCGTAAAAGATAAAATATAAATAAATAGGAATTGACTGCAATACATTTCTCTAAGGAAAATAATGTAACAAGCGATACATTTTTGTAAAAGATATTACTGGTACACCCAAGAAAATTAAATTTCAACCTGTAATGATCAATAAGAACCAATATGCCGCCATACAAACAATGAATTAAAAGGTTTTCTTTGCAATGTGTTGTATGTTTGAATATATAGATTTCCTTTAGTCTTACACCTTATTCCTCAGAGATTCCAGTCCGTAATCATGTGTAAGACAATTAGGAAATATCATGATGCACTATGTTTAATTTCTCTATTGCCGCTGCTTCCGTAACTTGTTGCTTGTTAAACACAAGCTTTACCAAGTACGATCAATAACATAGCGTAGTGATTAAATTGATCATAAAGGAAATTCTACCAGTGATATACCTTAGAGAAATATTCTAATCACAAATAAATTCATAAATAAAAAATGTGTACATGTGAAATTCTTTTAATATTCTAGTTGTTTGAATTTTGGTTAAGAGGAACCAAACTGAAATAACTTTACCCCAGTGATAGACAACAGTTAAAAAACTACGTTGATATTTGTAGCGCAATATAATTAAGCTCCCTTAAAATATTTAGAAAATTTGAACTCACTATGAGGAAAGCATTAGAGAAATAAGTTCAATATAATAGAAATAAGTTTAATATAATATAGAATAGATTTCATGTACTAGGTTGTGTTAATTTTTGCTTCTTTTTTTACCTACACCATTACCACAAGTGACTATAAATAACACTTAGAAAATATAAAGCAGAATAAAATAACAGGAAAAACTCGTAAGAAACAAACAAACGAATACTGAACGCTTACGTAATATCAATCATCATATATGCCAGTGAATACTGGAGAATCACTTCCCAGATGATGGAGAGATTTTAAGCAAGAGAAATCTGGTTCTACTGACAGATTTTGGGATCACAATGGACCGAACATATGAGTAAGGACGAGTTTTGAGCGAATATTTAAACATAACTGATATATACTTAATATCAGAAAGGTGTAGTAGGCATTTCTTGAGCCCGTAATGAAGAAACAGGGCTTGGAAAATAGATTAAACTAGGACAAACGAACACAATGACTAACCTAACAAGCGAGATTGAGTAAATGGGTGTAGAAAAAGGTTTAGGAGAGATAACAAAAAATGTAAACAAATATTCAGCGGAACAAAGGAGTTATGAAGAGTTGTATTAAATTTCGTATCTTGAATATTGTCCAATATATATTTAAATGTGTCTGAATTGAAAGATCGATTTTTTAATATATTCAAAAGGTAACTTTTTCTGTTCCAAATTGTTATGTATATATCTAGGCACTGATTGTAATAATTTATTTTACATGTTCTACAGATTGATATTAGTATAAACCAGGTAAATTAACAATGTCTGCACAATCACATATTAGCTGTAACATCAAAATTGTTCAATTTTTAGATTAAGCTTTGAAATGATTAAAGATATCTTACTGGACATCTCCGGTGTTTTTTATAAAACTGCTGGACCCTGCTTTCAACAATAAGAATATATTTAGTTTTAAGTTGAAATGCTTATCTCTCTTGCAGTTGTGACTTCCAGATATGGTTTTTCTCTCTACTCTTCCCTCTTTTTTTTAACATATTCAACGATCTCTTGATGGTTATTGAATGGACTTTTAAGATGGAAGCCAGATTATGAATGTTGGTAGCTTTCCTGAACGAATGAATGATTTTTTTTCACTCACCATTGCTCATTAAGGAAGACATAATACGTCTGAAGCCAAATGATTTTTACCTGTCCTCTTTCTATCTGAATAACTCAAAAGGTTTTCAGTGATTCTGATGACAAATGTGTCAAGATGACTAAACCTCTTATCTGAAATCCTGAATAAAGAAAATCGATTCATGTAGTGTATTTTAGTTATTAAACATTTTGTGGGATGGACAATTATTCCATGCTATTACACGATTTGAATGATTTCAATGTTAAACCCATATATCTAAATAACCTATATTAAAAGCGTTCAAATGACTCATCTTCTTCGCGGACTCACCTGTCTTTCGTAATCACACAACTAGATGTCCAACATCCGTTTTTATTTCTTTTCAAAAGTCTTCAATATTTGTATTCCTTTTTTTCATTCCTGCTAGAATCTTCTTGTCAGAGTGTTTGTGTTAATAAATAGGGTGTTTCTCTTTATGGGCACTTATCAGAACAAGTTGATTATTAAGATATTTCAAGCAAGAAAAATCTTGACTGTACTTTGAGAACAATCAATTTCATTCTAGACTTCTTGTGCTTAGAAAGATTGCCACACGATATTTTTTCCCATTTCTCTCATGGTTTTGTTTATCGTAGAATAACCCCAAAATGTCATTGGCATCAATGTAGTAATTGCAAACAGAAAGCAAATTAGAGACAATCCCCTTTAAAAACAATAGTGATATACTGTATGGAATAAAACTTTCCAATCAAATCTGATATTAGCAAGATTTCAAGCGTTCAAAACGATGTAAGAGCTGATTTTTTTTCTCTCCATTATTTGGCTATATTAACTTCCGGTGCTCCCATTTTCAGAAACAGACACACACTGGTTTAATATATTCAGGGATTATTAAAGAATTTTTATGAATTTAATATCATTAGTTCTGTGATTTTAGAAATCTCTCCAAGTCAAAGTATGCAAAGTTGATATCACATTGCTCATATGTTATATCAAATTTCCAGAATTGTTTTACTTTTATTTATAATTTAATTGACGTTGTTTTGTACTGAAATAAATACAATTCAAGAACGAGGCTTCATCAGTCAACTTATTTGTGCAATAAACAATATCGATTAGATGAAAGCATCATTTTCAATTCGATTATCCCAGCGCATATCTTATTGTCTCACCCTCCAGCACTTAGTGACAGACAATAGCGTTAATTTGACTCGACTGTTATTTAGCCATAAGACACCCATCTTAGTATACTATAGAGAGCTTTGCTATTGCCATTACACAGCCAAATGACTAAGTAGTGCTTTTGCATTCGAGAGATATTATTTTTACCATCTGTACTGATTTGACCAATTCTTTTACCTATGACCTGTACGAAAGTTATCTCTTTTTCTCTCAGAAATATAGTGAGCAAATTTAACTGATATATTCTAAATATGTGAACAGTTCTTCTGGGCACAAACATTTGCATCTCTGATCATGACGTTTGTTTTTTTTATGATTTACTTAACGTATGTATCAGTTATTCATAACCATTCCCTCTAAACCTCTTATTACTCACATAACAGCAGTGTTTAAATTCAATTTATAAAGCTTCAACTGCAATCTCACTTCCCAGATTTGAATGTTCGTCAAATTACATTCTGATATATATTTATCAGAGCGAATGTCTATGTTTTATCTTTTCCTTTAAAGAGTATTTTATTATACATATGTAACTACTGTTTGCTGATATAGAAATATTATATGAATGGGGCAAGACCTCGTATAAGACCGTAACATTTATCTCTTCTAGTAATGTCGTTAGAGTTTTGGATAAATACAATTGTTCTGATTTTGTAAATTCATAGATTAGACATACAAGCCAAATTTCGTATTTCAATACAATATGTTGCATATATTATAATTAATTTGCCTCTTGGAAAGAGCATAAGCAGATGGGAAAGTATTTTTCTTCGGCGTTTGTATAAAATCCACATTTAGTTCTGTTTCTATTATAATCATTGTTGTTTTTTCTATTCTTATTTGCTTTCTGATTTTGTATTTGGTACACCCATTTCTGAAATCACTCTGCTGATACATTAATTAAATATAGTTTTATATTTTGGGCAGTAGCTGAAAGATTTTGTACGCCTTATCAAAACGCTAGTATATTTGCATAATGATAGATATTCTGGATTTTCTTATTGTTTTTCAGTATTATTTCTTAACATATGCTAATCTTCTTTCTGTATTTTGAAACATGTCCGAGTTCCCATATCATGCTATGTTAATTTCTATTCCCAGATATTTGTATGTTAACGAATGGATCTTTCATTTTTCTCAGAAATGATTTCAGTCAGTGTAAACGTGTCAATCAGACAGCATTTAATTTTGAATACTTTATGGAAATATCTATTCTGTGAAGCTTTTATATTACAGTCGACATATGAGGTGAAATTGCAGCTTAATTTATTCTATCAACTTACAGAATTGCTGTTAACGTGTTTATTTGCAGTAAGTAATTAATCATAAATTTGTTATATATTCCAATGGGGATATTAGCTTGCAACTTCAATTTTATTTGTACATTATTCTGATGTTAACCTAAAGCAAGTATTGATTATATTATCATAGTCTTCTCAGTGTCTGTAAAAAAAAACGATCTTGTAAATATGTTTTTATCACTCCGTGATATGATCTATTAAAATAAATATTTCTGCTTCTGTTTTCAACCCCAATCTACACACTCTATGGCTGCAACCCAGATCCCCAAAAGTTGGCCATATGCATTAACATTACTTTCGTAATTTTCCATTTAACATTTTCTCATCAGAGTTTATACATTAGAGATCAAGAGTGATCGTCTCTACTTGATACACAGTCACTCTCCTCCGTGTTTCAGTAGCGCTGTGTCTTCTATGCACTGACCTTTTCCAATTACGCTGCATTTTTACATTTTATTTATTTGAATTTTTCCCATCCTTACAACAAGTCGACAGAGTTATCAATTTCCTGGTAAATAAATTCGTCATAATTATGTTTATTTTATCAAAATGTCTACATTCATTCGATTCCATGTTACGAATTCTGGGAAATTTAAATCTTTTAGCAGTTAGATTTTATTTTTCATAATAAGACTAATTTGATATTCTTGCTTAGATTGAGCAATTTTTTGAATCTTAATATCACACATGTTCTTGCTTTGTTATTTCTTCTCGATGACAAATTTAATTTTTTATTTAAATTTTTGTTGCATATAGCACTGGTCTGCAGTTGATTTATTGGATTTGCAAAGTTCTTAGTAGACCAATTTCCTCGCATAAATATATATCTTTTATATTCTAACCGAATTAAATTGTTGTATTCAATTAATATTATATTTGTTATTTAGTATTTAGCTCGCGTCATCGGTATTTCCTAAACATTACTTTTATATGCTTTGTACTTTTGAGCAATGGTTGGTCTCATATTTTAACTGTTGGCCATATTAGTATAGTTTATCGGCCAGATATAGCTTACCGACAATTTTGTGTTTGAAAGAATAATGTGTTTTAGCCTTCCAGTAGCACACCGATACTAATATTAGCCTTAGAGTGGCCATTGTTACACTAACACTGAATGTGAATATAGAAAGAAGAAATACGCGACCGTAACAAACAAAATATTTAATAAAGCAAACAACTTACATACAGATATTAAAAAAAAAGATTTACATATGTCCCAAAACAAATGATTGTTCATACTGTCCAAAATGAACGTGGAAGTTTACAAACCAAGAACAAAGAAATAACATACCAGCTGTATGGCGTTTGATCGTCCGTATTTAAGTGAATAAAAATTACTTTTTCTCTCGCTAGGCCGTGCACATGTTGACCAGTTTCCACGTGTGTGGACGCCCTGGTTGTCAGGATGGTAAAGAGGCCGTTCTTAAAAAAAAAAAACGGAAGCAAAAAACCAAACGAACAGAAGAGTTCTGATCTCTAAAGGGACCTAAATCCCATGAGCTCCACCCAAGGGGAAACAACTGTGATCGCCCTACAGTCCTTTAGTCCTTATATATCTCATATGAAATCATGTTCATGGCATTTAATATAACATAACGTCACTTTCTTTTGTAATACGCTCATGCAAATGTTTGTATTCACATGTTTCGTTTTCCATTGAGGGCTAGTGAATATTTTAAGTATAATACTTCATTCTTTGTTTCCATTTTATAATGTCCTTAAGTTTTCCGATCTTGAATCGACATAATTTTCGAAAATTCCTTCCTTTTCCTTTGTCACATAAATTTGGTTTCACTCAAAACCGACTCAGCTGCCTATATGTTATACTTTATGGTTCCATATACAAACCTGAGTGTTTAATATATCAAATTTTCGTAGCTCTTCATGAAAACATCGAACGCCTAGACTTACAAACATTTCAAAGTGAGACACATGCCATAATTGAGGAAATGAGAACACGGGAAGGCATCCTAAGAAAAAGACACTTTGCAATACGTATCCGACTTGCCACTGATACATAGGCAGAGAGGAGGAATGTGCAGATCTTCAACACCTACATATTTTTTATTTATTATTTAAATGCAAAAATTATTTAAAACAATTAAAACGAAAACAAACATCTGTTTAAAAATATTTTAAAATTAAAATTTTCCGGGTCCCCTCTCATTCCTTTGCAAGTGTAATACATTAAAGAAAACATCACTTTATTCTGATTATGTCCCAAAATAACAAAAATGTGTTCCATTTTCATATATTTTCCTTAAATACTTCCGATACATAAAATTTAAATGCCGTTTGCTCCAAATACACACACACACACACACACACACAAACACACACACACACACACACACACAGATAGATAGATAGACAGACAGACACAGATATATGGTGGGTTGTAAATTGTATGGATTGAATATAACAGTAGGAGAGAAAAATGAATGAAATGGCAAGAGGAAAACTATGTATAGTTTAGCCGACGCATTTTGACATTCGATGGACTTTTGTCTTGATAAATTGTGGAACAAATCAGCTCAACTAAGTGCAGTCCTAAAGTCTTGTTTGGTAACAAGTCAACAGTAGAATGAAACGACAATCTACAGCGGGAAAATCATCTGCCTAGTCATTCATGAATCGAAAGTGTCTTGGTCGTCCAAGCGTGTATCAAGTATGCCACTTCACTGACAGATGGTTATTTAAGTTTCCATAGCTATCTACTTTTCCTCCACGTTGCCGGTCCTGGATCTTGAGAAACCATACTTTGTAATAGTAATCTTCAACAATTTTGTAGTCATGTGAAAAATTTAAATCGCGACTTTGCATGATGGCTTTGCGATTTACTGTGATTGTAACGACATATTTAGCCACCCTACTTTGTGAACGAAGTGACAAATCTACTTTGCATAATGAAATATATTCCATCTACATTTTTCTTTGTAATAGTTGAGAGTATAATCTGGTGAGGTTTATGTAGCAAATTAGTAATGTTTTTTTTTTCTTTCTCGGGATATTTTCACGATATAATATAGAATCGACTTTCATACGATAAATTGCACAAAAATATATTTTCTGAATTGCAACCATTCACAAAATATTTTATCCCCTGAAAATTATTCAAACATTGGCATATTGTTGTTGTTGACATATTGCTTGAAGTAAACAAGTGTCTTGTTCATTACACCAAGGGTAAGTTTTTAAAACAAATTACAACACAGAAATACAGTTTTATAGAATCTTTAGTCATAACAAGTTATAATATATTTTATAAATCTGAAAATAAAAATGAAAATATTTTTATTATGTTTCACAGTTATGTTGTTCAAGCTAATGTTTTAACGTTGTATTTCTAATAAGATTTTCTTCAAAGAAATATATCTGGATTAATTTATGAGTATCTATTTGACGCGTTTTAAAAGGTTGTATATTCTATTAATAGAACCAATCCATTCAAGTATTTGAAACTTAATCATATTATCTTAAATAAAATTGATTCCATAACTAGAGAGAATGTATAAGAAGCCATTTTGCCATACCTTGTCGAACGCCTTTGAGAGATTCAGTGCTATCGTCCTTGAGGTGTGTTTGTCGTCAAGAGCCTCACCTGCTTCTGTAAGTGATGGTAATTAGGACGTCAGCAGTCGATCGGGCCGACTGAAGACTATACTGCTCATCGCTGAATATTTTTTTTTTATTTTCTAGATGATCGACTAATTGATCATGGCCCTATTGCTGATGATACTGATTAGACAGTTGGGTCTGTACTGGAAAGACAAGATTGCACGCCAACGTTCTTGAAAACCAGTCATAATCTTGGCACTTGCCCACAGGTTTGGGAAGTATACCCTTTCCAACAGAGGTTGAATAACTTTGCTAGGGTTGGGGATAATTTCGGGTTGATGTTGTTAAGGACATCCCGCAGAATTTTGTCTGAAACTGTCGCTTTCTTAGGGCCAAGGCCTTTAATAAATCTAGTGACTTCACAGTACGTGAGTGTATTATAGCGGAGATTGTGCTCATTGAGGCCTGGGAACATTTAACTTTGAGTGAGAGGCAAAGATGGAAGAGAAGACGTTGGCTTTATTAGTCAGGGGAGATATCAACTCCGGGCAATTTATAATTGTGTGCACAGCCGTTTTACCCTTGTTCATGATTGGGTTGGCAATCTTCCAGAATTCACAGGATCCAATTTGTTTCTTTTCAAACTTGGTCTGGACTGCTCGTGCGTAGAAGCAATTGGCGTTTTTTAAAACGTTTTTCATCGATTGCCGAAAGTCCTGAATGCAGTGAAGGCCGAACCCGTTCGCTACTTGCGATAGATATTGAAGGTTTCGGTGTGCTATGGCTGTAGCACTTTCAGCAATGAACTAGTGTTGACTGACTGT
Organism: Acanthosepion pharaonis; assembly: GCA_903632075.3. NCBI lineage: Eukaryota > Metazoa > Mollusca > Cephalopoda > Sepiida > Sepiidae > Acanthosepion > Acanthosepion pharaonis. The sequence continues at coordinate 1,864,052 of CAHIKZ030000804.1, read as the reverse complement.
TTTTTTTTTTTTTTGTAAAATGTTTGGGGTATAAATCTCACCATTCCAGAAATAATCAAATCAGAGACAAGGGCATCAGTTTTTGAGACACCATGTTTGAAGAAGTTTTAGAGGGGAACTTCCATCATGCAGGATCGAATGCAGTCTAAGTCTGTCTTAGCGAAAAATCGTTTTATATTACATCGGAGGTTGCCTTAGGTTTGGCATCAATCTGATTAGTGAATGGTCTAACGTGCCTAGTGAAGTAAAAAATTGATAGGCAGAGCAGGAGGTTAGAAAGAGGTCGAGGATGTCGACTGGTCTCCCCTCGTGTCCGGGACCCGGTTAGGTTCTCCGATGAATTGGATTTATTCATAATCGATGGAGAAGTCTCTGAAATATCTGCCTCTAAAACCGGTTTGGTTGGAGTAGTTTAGCGACTCTTTATGATAAGTAATGAAGTCACATTAGATATGTACGCCGACCGAGAGCAGTTGAGTGAGGTTATTGTCAACCATATCTGATACTCCGTTGAATATTGCCCTTCAATCTTCCTGGGGACGGTGGAGATTAAAGGCCAATGTGAAACAATACATAAGTACCACGCGGAACCATATAAACAGGAGGTTTTATTCCTGTTTTTTTCCTCCCTGCTGCAGCGAAAATCATTCTTTATGTATTCATTTCTGTTTATGATAGTTGAGTAGCCGGGGACTGACAACGTTCAGGTGTATGAGGAGTTCATATCGGTTTCAGAAAGAAGAAGCAGGTATGCTTTAAATTGAAGTAGATGTTGTTTTTTTTGTATTGTGTTTGATAATTTTGTTCAATTCTCTCTCTCTCTCTCTCTCTCTCTCTCTCTATATATATATATATATATATATATATATATATATATATTCTTGTAAATTCCATACAGATTAGTCATAATTTTATTATTATTAATATATATATATATATATATATATATATATATATATATATAATGCGTTCAATTCATTTATGTGGTCCGGGCATCGTCCTGGGAGTGATTACAGCAGTGTTATCACAAACGCAGTGAAGGTTTACTAGATGCGAGGAACTGACAATAAATTCATTCAAATACATTTTCATTAAATAATAAAAACTGTGTTTAATATGATTAAAAATATGAATAAATAACAGATAATTAATTATATTTTGCAAAATGCTTAATGCTATTTAATCCAAGTAAAATATTTTGGGATTTTTATAATATACTTCAAACTAGATAATTCAATATAAGTTGTTCTATTGAATAAAATATATTTATACTGCTAAATTTGATTGCATCATCGGCAAAATCTCACATTTTCCCATGGCCATATCAGTGCCGACTATATTTTTCACGAATAAATATACAGTCGTTGATTGTAAAACATTTGCTAAGTAATATAACAGATTTTCTCTCAAAGCACATTTAATACCAGTTTAATATTTTCTTTTTGGTGTGAAGAAAATAATGAATATCTAATTAAATAAGCGTTTTCTTCAATAACAGAACTGATTGGAAAAAAAAAAACGTGGTCTCGATTACATATTTGTGTAATGACATCATTTGATCTCTAAATTCAAACGGAGACGTTGGCGGGAAAACGATTAAATAAACAATATCCATCATATGATAGTCACATCAATAATTAAGAAAATGAAAATGCTAGTTCTCCATAACTGAAATATATTGAAAGTTATTCAGTTTAAATGTGAAATAAGATTAAAGTTGGTATTCAATTTAGGTTTTTATAGAGGGCAGAATATGTGATACTGATAACAAAAGACACATTGTGATAGCGAAAGTTGACTTTCTCATCCTAAGCAAATTATTAAGAAACGTAATAAGTTCGTTATAAACAATGGAAACAGTACTAAACGGTTACGTAATATCATTTTTACTATATGCCAGTTTAATGTGGGACAATCTGCACATGGATTAAGCTACATAAATGCAGTTAGAAAGAAGATGAGAACACCATGGATCGTAAATGTAAGGCCGATGTTGTTTTAGCGAAAAATAAAATAAATACCACACTTATATTTAACATAGGGAAGTGTCAGTTGAAAATTCTAGGGCACATAATGAGTAAAGAGTGACTGGAAAATTTGATACTGACAGAGAAGATTGAAGGAAAGTAGAGAGAGAGGAAAACAACGCCTAGCCTAACTAACATGTAAATGGGTTTCGGAAAAATGTTTAGGATAGATGAAAAATAAAATTTATTAAAGAGCTACAAATGACAGGAAATTGTAGAGAAACATGATCGCCAATGTTATGAAAGAACAGGGCATATTTACGAAGAAATGTTTGACATATTGTTTGGGAAAATATAGTATATAAATTTATCCTTTTCTTTCATGAGTGGATGCGCACCATGAATAGACAAATTAAATTAAACAGGCAAAATACATTGTAACCATCCGTTCTTCTTATTCCACTCGCAACTAAAAATTATTAATGGGTGAAAATGTAAGCTTAGTTGTCTCGACACTTTGCTATTAGTAATATTTTCTTAGACAGTACTTATTCTATAGGGAGATCAAATCTCCCTATGTGCTCTATAAAATTTACCATAAACGGACAATTGTAGGTGGACACAATGTAGCAAAACATAAATGCTGTAAGACATAATCGGACTATAAGCAGATAGTGTCGAAAAGAATATATCTTAAGCACACATATATGGTACGGGAATAGACAAATGTCCAAAGTGGATGATTCGGATTGGCTCTTACGTGCAGATCGACGACTAAATGGAAAGAGTAGATGTTATTTATTTCAGCAATCAGCTAAGAGTGAGAGATAGTTCCCTCGGGCTAGGAGATTTTCTTATTAGACAAGTCGAATATGACAGTCCAATGTTTTTTTTTTTTTCTTTCCTGGGTTTAAGTGCACCATGCACATGTTTGCTTACATATACATCTTTTTTGAAACAAGGGGTATCTCGAAAAAATGTACAAAACACCAGATATTTTTAGTTTATAAAATGTTTATCATTTTTTCTTTTGCAGAAACAATTATAACGAGAAATAAAACAATGCACTTTTGCGCAAAATCAAAATCGTTATAATTATTTCATAGTCACAATTGAATGAAAGATGGATGAAGATCAAACTCATTCTATTGTAAGTATATAATTAATATATAAAAATACCGTATAAACAATAGCAAATGTATGCCTTTCATTTGAGAAATTCCAGTAATGATGTAACTACGATAATACAAGGGTTTCGTAAAGATAACTCCCTTTTTTCTTATATCGAATTAAGGTAACTTTTCGTAATACCCCATGATAATATATGTAAAATCCTTCTGCTTTTTAGCAAATAAGAATATGTTGCGTTTTCAAAACAATACCGCTGAGATATATGACGGCATACTTAAAGCAAATATACTTGTTTAGTTTTTACTTCTGGCAGCCAGGAAACAGTTCAATGCAATGTAAAAAATATATTATAAAAATAATTCAAATATGTTCTCACACCTAGAATGGTAACAAATAATGTTGTTAATGTTTCGACAGGCTGACACGTATGGAATTCGGTTTACGTTCAATGAAATTCTTTTCAAGTAGATTCGACAAGAAATTGGAGCCTAATTAATGTGACTGCAAAATTGTAAATTTAATTTAAAGTCATTAAAAATCAGCAATGAAAATTTAACGAAATAAAATTTGGACTGAAAATGAATCATAAAATATTTAGTTTAAAGAGAATAATATAGTCAACATAATTGTCTTGAAAAGCTAATACAATTACAATGCAACAATTTCATACATTAAATCACAAAGATGAACGGATGATTTAATCGTTGAGAATTAAATTGGATTTTGTTTGAAGTTAGTCATGCCTTTCAAAATTCATTGAAAATAAACTTTCTGAATAGAGTAAAAATACCGATTGTATGGTAAAAAATTGTTTATATCAAAATCTAAAATAAGTCAGCTATATATATATATATATATATATATATATATATATATATATATAAAAAAATACAGAAAAAAAAAAAAAAAATTAACATGCAATTATGCTGTATTAATGTTAATATAAAGTCGACGTCGGACGTTTCGGTTTATTTAAGACCATCTTCATGGACATTTTCATTTAAACATAATTAACATTAGAACATATAAAAATTTAAGACAAAAGACGATGGACATAAGAGCACAACTAATCCAAACAGATAACTGAAATTTTTATATAAGATCAGCGTTCCGTTTAAATATGATCACGTTGTCGTCAAGTGGGCGATGTTGTGAAAACGTATTCGAAGATGATTTCCAAATATTAAAATATTAAAAAATCGATTTAACTATTTTATATAAACAGTTCAAGAAATCCCTTCCGTTGAATATAGGAATACGTAGAGATTAATAGGTTCTTATATCTTCATACAAGCTTGAAGTCCTCCACGTTACAAAGCAAATCAAAAATGATTTCAAAAACGATGGAACAGTTCTAAAAAACAGTTCGATAATAAATCCTTTCCTTACTTGATCAATAGATTCATATATATTTATATTAACATTAATATAGCATAATTGCATGTTTTTTCTGTATTTTTCTTCATACTGTCGGATCTATATCCATATATTTGCTTACATACTGTCTACTGGAAATACAAACCTGAATTTACTTTATAACATGGAAGACTTCAAGCTTGGAGGAGAATATATCATCTTTTACTTAGTGCGACTAAATCTGTGCACTGCCTTTTTCCACTATAAAGTTTTCATGGAGTTCTGCTTAATATCTGTTAATCTTTTCTTCACTTGACATCTTAATGTAGAATTATGCAGGCCCTAGCGTCAAAAGGCAACATACATCACCATGAAGGTATTCAATAAAATCGATGTCAATGAAAATATGGGCTTTGAAACCAGATGTGAAAGGCACCGGCCCGACAGGTGTCCATGGGAGCTGCAGCTTGTGCCACATGGAATTGTGTACAAACCACTCAATTGTGGGTGCTGGAACGTGTGTACATTACTTGATATTGAAGGAAATGTACAGCGACCTGAGAGAATATTTGCACTAGTTGCTAAGGAGATCCAATGAGAGGATATGAAAGTTGTGGTGCTTTCGAAATTTCTAGAGCAAGGTCATTTCATGGAGAAATCTGTTGGCTATATCTTTTTGTTCTGGAAAGGCAGGAACAAGTGAAGGAGGATCACGCGTTGTTTTTGCTATGACATCAACGACAAGTCAGTTGGAAGAGATACCGACAGGTGTTAATGATAGAATGATTACTATTGAAGTTCCTCTGGCATGTGGAAGATATGCAACCATGACAACTGTTTATGCTGCACCAACAATTGTTTGCACAGTTGAAGTAAAGGAAGCATTTTATAACGAACTAACATCTATTATTAGAAAAGTACCTGTAACTAACAAAAAATGAAATTGAAATGGGCAACAGCAATTGTCTGTTGTCTTTGAAAATGTGCACGTTAGTGTACCTGTTCTTTGGCGGCAAAATATTTTAACAAAAGAACAAATATAAACCAACATGGATACATCCTGGAACAAAGAGTGGAATAAGATTGAATATGTTCTTTTGAGGTGCCGTGATATACAGGGTAATGGATATTTTCCAGGTATTTGTTGACTTGACAAAGGCATTTTGATAAAGTAAAAAGAATGGCTTTGTGGAATATTTTAGGGAAGCTGTGATGTTTCAATCGGTTTTGAAAAGGCCTTTAAGAAATGCAGCATTGTTATTTACATTCACTATCGTTCAACAGAAAAGCAGTTTAACATCAGGAGGTTTGATGCAAAGTCGAATGTTCGCTTGGACTAGGGATTTGCTATATACTGAGGACTACGAGCTTGTGGCTCACACGGAAGGAGTTACGCAGCATCTCATGGATGCTTTTTCTATTGCATGCACTGCGCTGGAATTGAATATTATTTTGAAAAAGACACTAGTCTTGTACTAACTACCTCCAAGGAAGCCATATCGTGAGCCAAGCATCTTTATCCTCAGTGAAGGATTTTTGCGCGCTTTAGTATCTTAGGAGAACGTTGAACATGTTTTGTGATGTTGATGTGGACATTTCAAACCACATACAAAAACTAGCGACGTATTTGGAAAACAGAATAAACAGATAAGTTTTCAGCACGGAATTTCAGTGAGTACAAAGCTAAAGGTGTATCGTGCATGTGTACATATATCACATTTTTTGCTTGCGAGACATGGGGGGGGTTACCGCAAACAAATGCAAAGACTTGCGAGATACCACTAGTACTGCTAACATCGTATCATTGACATTACCTGGCAAATGCCTGTTAATGACTAGACGGGCTAGAGTGAAGAGGCTGTGATACGAAAAGATCAACTTCGGTGGGCATGCTACCTCGTCAGAATGGATAACAGCTGTATTACAAAGCAATTGTATTATGGTGAGATGCGAACATGGAAGAGTAATGCCGTCAAACCTAAGATTCGCTTGAAAGATTACATCAAAGATACGGTGAAGAAATGCAACATTCCCTGTGAGCACTGGGAGGAATGTGCATCTGATCACAATAATTGATATAAGGCTGCTTTTAGAGGAGGAGAAGTGGTGGCACGTAAGGCTTAAAAGTGATATGCGTAAAGGCGTCCAGTTGAATTTCCTGAAGTCCCACCCAAAATAAAATATCAATATGAGGGATTTAATTCATTTCCCATATATATATATATGGAAATGAATTAAATATATATATATATATATATATATATATCACACATTATATGAAATGTACAAATCCGACAATTATTTTAAGAAATTTTTATGTTTATACATTCTTTTTATAGATACAAATATTTAAGTAAATGCTCTCTTTTATAATGAACAGTATTAAACAACATTTACCGGCCTGAATGTCCAAGAAATTTTCACAGAAAATATTCGTCCTCCGACAGGATTCGAACCTGTATCCTATACGGAACCGTCATTTAGCTTGACGTGCCTTTACCGATTTGGCCGCAGAGGAGCGTTCGGTTAGCAAGGTCGAATTTACAGTATTTAAACTTCAATCTCCTATGAATATCTCACGTACATTTATATCTGCTAATGGCGTATCAAATGTAAACAAATGACGTCACACATTATGAAATGGACAAAGTCCGACAATTATTTTAAGATATTTTTTTTATTTTTATACATTCTTTTTATAAATACAAATATTTATGTAAATGCTCTGTGTGACGACATTTAAGCGTTATACCACCCACACATGCAATCTTACAGAACCTGGAATTCCTAAGTGTTCACCCATCTTTGAAATGACAGGGATCAACAAAAGTGAGAGAGAATGAAAGACACAGATTCAGAAAGAGAGTGAGTGATTGTTCTTGCGTGTGTTATATTAGATTTTATGGAATCGCAGAAAGGATACATCCTGAACTCGTTTCAAGAAGGTAGAGGATGGTTCGACGCCGTTGCATGTAAATTTTTCAAGATTATATTTTTCAGCAGTAAGAAAACGGAAGCGAATTTCACAAGCGGGAAATGCGAGAAAAGTAAATTTTGGAGTAGAAGTTTGCGGTTACATTTAACAAATTCAACAATAAAATGGTGGAAACTGGATGCCACTCTGGTAACAAACTTAGACTAACCAGGGAAAAAGGCTAGTCACAGCCTTTGCCATGAAAAATATTTGTTGAAAAGACAGAGGGAAACCTTGTCACGTCGGTGAGAAAGAGACTGAAGTCTGAATCGATTGCATTGCAGATGCTTTCGATTTTGTCAAGAACCTTGGGAGAAGTAACAAGGGAACCTGACCAGATATGGCAACAGTATTCAAACACTGAGTAATGGTAGATTTGTAAATGTGAAAGATGGAATCTGACGAGAATAAAATTTCTGGTACGACAAATTGACCCAATTTACCTTTCAGTAGATGCAGCTACTCATTCGATGTAGTTGTTCCACCTCAAGTTAGATGAAAACTTGAGGCCAAGCTACCGCAATGTGTTGTTCTCCGCGAGCCTAGCACGCGTCCTGCTGATGGTGTAAAGTAAAGATTCTTTATGGTCTTTAAATTTGGGTAGTTCCGTTTTGGAGGCATTAAAATTTACGAGTTAATTCTTGTCCAAGTTAAAAAGAGATTGGAAATCCTTTGCAAGAGCAGCAGCCAGGTTAATTTTGATCTGGCGGATTTTATATTGAAACAGGATTAAATGAGACTATCAACAGCGAAAATGCTTACTTTGGAATTGATTACAAGAACAAGATAATAGATGAAAATCAGAAACAATGTACGAACCAGGATAGAGCCTTGGGGGACAACCACGTTTGTTTGAAAGATCTTGGAAGCGAGTCGTTCAAAAGTGAAAGAAGCCAATAACGAAGAAATCAGAGGGGGGATTGAAGCGTTAAAATTATTTTCGCAGAGAGCTAGGATGTTCAGAGACTTTTCGAAGAGGAACGATTCAACACTCCAGAAGTTTGTACGGATACCACGAATGTTAGAGAGAGAAAAGCTAAGGGGTTTAGAATTTTTGTTTCATTTTTAAGCTAGTTTAGTTTTATATCTTTAATGGTTTATAGTCATGATGTGTTATTTTGGTAAGGAAGGACCTATTGTAGTAGTAGAAGTTGGTCGTTAAATGTAACATGTGCAGGAAAGAAGATTTCAAAGACTGCAACATAATGTGGCTTCGGGTTTGCGCACCGAAGGGGCTTGCAGTAAACATCCTTCCGGGCGCGCCATGAAACTGCAAGAACCCCGATATTATGTGATTGTTGATCAGAGCAGACTCTCAAGTCTCTACGTAAAATATCGGCCTCCTAGTTAACAGTCTGAAGTAGCAACGATAAAACTGCCAACATGGTACATTCAGAATGAAGAGCTGTTGTTACTATCCATAAATACCATAAAACGATTCATGAAAGCAACAATATTAAGACTTGAGAGAAGGAAAGGAACCGAGATCCCCTTCCTAAACAGGAAAAAAGTGATGAGCTTCTTCTGGTCAATAGAAGTGGGAATTGTACGGACCCGGCCATAGGAAAGCCTATCTATTCCTATTATGAAAAAAATGAGGTACGAAGATTAAACTTATTTAAAATCGTTAAAAAGATGGAGATCTACCTCTGAAATGACTTTACAGGGCGAAAATCTGTCCCGGGGCCGACTTCTAGTCAACATATATCAGACAATGAACCCACATATGACTTATTTGGAGAGATTATCGGCGGTCCACAGAAATTTTAGTTCATATCATGTTAACCTTCATTTTATTATATTAAAAGATGAAGTGAAAATAGGTAGAAGGTGTGTAGGGTCTGTCCCAGTAATCATGTATAAATGGCCAGTAGCATCAAGGTAAAAGGAGGAAAGAAGCAAAATTCGAATGCCGATAAATATTAAGATTATTGCAATCATGTTAATAAACGATTCAAATGTGAAAAATAACCAAACACTCAACGCGGAAAACCTCATCTAGAAGGAAAAAATTAAAACAAAGGAATGTCTGGTTCCTCATCACATTGTATTATTTGCGATTATTTTTCATACTTCTAGGGGTGTCAATAATACAAGTTTAAATGATCAATTCAAATATTACAATGAAATATTACATATACTGTACATCGTTTACAAAAAATATTCTTTTGAAAATTTCATACAACACATCCAAATATTGTCTACACAGCAATTATTAATAATTAGTTAATATTCTTGTAGTTTCTAATTATTTCATTGCCGATAATTATTAGGAATTATTAATTATTATTTTAATCATTTATTATTAAGTTTTATTTCATATTTCAACAGTTACATATAAATGCAAATGGCGAATAGTCGTCTGTGTTTAACATTAAATTAACCCGATAGCGAATAAAGAGTAAGTCACTAACAACCGAAAACCAAATAAAAATAATCTGGAAGTAAAAATAGTATTAAGGTAAAAGTACATGGGATTATTTATTTTCTTTCTGTCTCTAAACAGAAATTTATTTTTGCTTCCCGTTTTAATTTTCAATTCTTCGTTATTCACGGATTCATTCTGTGGCATTCTAAGCTTTCTTCTGTTTCATCACATTTACGTTGCCTCGGCTCTCACATATATCAATAACGAGATGCTCCAGTATTCACTACCATATACGACGACTGAAGTTATATAAAAGTTCAGGATTCTATTATTTTTCGAACGAAACCTTTATATTTCGTAATATTTTGCTTAAAGTCTTGAAAGCATCATGAGCTATCCTAATGCGCTTTTGGATATCTGTGTTACATGTTCTGTCCTCTGTTATAACACATCTTCAATAATTAAAATTCTGTAGTTGCTTGCATTTGGTGTTTACAATTCAAAGCTTGGGCTGTTCACGTTGCAGTATATTATTTTTCTTTTCCTACTGATTTTGTTTACTCCTTTCATTTTACTTTCGTTTCGTTTCTGCTTTCCGACCTGTGCCATCTTCATAGGACATGTCATCAAAATTGTGAACGGTAATAAGGAAACTAGCTGGTAATTTCCATTCTCTCAATAAATTAGTTCGATGCGAAAAAGCAAGTCTTATGTCACATTTATAGATTTTGTGTTTTTACTGAATTCATTTTCTATTTGTCGACATATGATTTGCTCCCAATATAAGTTAAGGATTATTCTAAAATATTTTCCAAATAAATGAAGTTTAGCCTGCAATTCGAACAGTTCTGTAAGGATTTAATAAATGCTTTGACGTCATCTATAAAACACAGGTATACACTCCTCTTTATTTGTGGTGAACTTTCCGATATTCTTTTGAGAAAAATATCGAATGCCTTGATCCAGTGGCATTAACGAAACGGAAATGGTCTCGTCCTATTTCCAATCATATTCTACTACCCGCACAATTCTTCAGAATTCAAGTGATGAGTTTCCTCATAAAACTCGTTAGGGTGATTGTCCGATGGAGTTCGCATTCATTTTAACATATCCTCTGAAGCAGTTCTATGAAAATATATCAATTAAGCTCTTCCTGAATATCAACTCTGTCGTCTTTTTTTACTTAATTATTTGCGTATATTTTCAATATGGAAATAATCTGTTACGGCCTATGTCTCTATTTATATCACTTCTGATGCAACTTTATTGCTACTATTCAATTTGATCAGTGTTGATGTCTCTTCTCAGTTTAATATTTCTGACCTTTCCATAATTTTGTGAATTACATGTTATACATTTTCGCCGAGGAAGAATTCTCCTGTCTATTAGTTCAATCATTTATGTATTTCGTTGTTTCTCTTTTACCAGCATTTCGACGTTTGATGTTGTGCAATCTGTTGTTGGGCATATCTTTCGTTTATGTCTCTTTCCTTTAATCTTTTCCTATTTCTGCATAACATTCATAGAACATTCACTTTTCCTTGATTTTCCTTCTAATTTCTCTGTCTAATCTCGTATGTTCTACCATACCTTAGGCTTGTAAGCTGTATGCTTTTCATCATGGCTGGGATTTCACCTTATATTCACTACTTTTTTCTGGTCTAAATGTCATTGGGGTTTATTGCTGCTATTGGAAATTCCATTTTCATTTACCTCATTGTGATTTATAGCTCTCAGGATATATCTTTTTACAATTCGACTCATTCAAAAATCCCTCTTATTTGAAGTTGATTGCTGATTTGTCTTTCTTTCGTTTACGCTGTTTTAAGATTACATATGACTGGAATATATATGACAGCAAAATTGTCCAAATTGAGTAGCAGCTTACTCATCCATAATATTTGCATTATTCGGACTATTGTCCACACATTTTCCCCCATATTTATTATAACGTTTCAGCCGTTGTATTCTCCGACCTTCTTCAAGTGGTTGGAATGTAGAACTGAAAACTTTATTTCGCTCACTGGGGTAGACTGTTCTAGTTCCGCGTGCCATGTTTAATGGATGACACATATCAATCATTTCCTGTTAAGTCCCCTCCAATTTATCCACTGCCTTCACCGGGTATTGAACTAGGAAACTTTGTGTCATTTATCTACTGTGCCATGTGTCTTTGAGGACATATGGCACAGGGGATAAAGGCGTTGGTTACAGCCAGTGACAGGATACAAAGTGTGTGTGATCAGGAGGTCACAACAGGGAGAGGGATCATTATTTCAACGTAGAACTGAAGAGATCAATTAGAAGATCAACTTAGAACTGAAGAGATCAATTAGAAAAGATTCAATTCAATTCATAAAACGTTGGGCAAGTGAGAGAAAAGTTTCATCTATGACAGTTCAAGAGCAATAAAAAAGGACTTGAAAAGTGTATCTCACAACAAAAGTTAGAGTCAGGGAGGTTGAAGACGATCTTGAATAAGGTTGAAGATTATCCTGGAATATATATATATATATATATATATATATATATATATATATATATATATATATATATTTAAGTTACGAAGAACTTGGTAAACCGAATGGGTAATTCCAAGGAGGGTGAAATCCTGAGAGCTCAATGTGAATCCAGAGCTAATATTTAATGAAAAAAAAAAAACAGACCACTTAAAGGTACCATTACAATAATTTATTTCACCAAAATCCTTTTTGAAGGACTCCGGATCATCATGTAACACTTCCAACAACGAAATGAAAGGAAAAATGGGATTAGAAATTGATGGGTAGTGTAATTTTTGTAATTTAACAGGGAGGGTGATCGTTGTAGTCAACGAGACAAGGTATAGTATAGAGAGGGGTAAATTTCATATTTCTCTTAAGCATGTTTTATATTGGGGTAGGAGGAGTGACCTAATCGTGACCTATTTAGATGGTTAACTTAACGGAAATGATATATAGGAATGGGAGGGTAGTGGGGGGAAAAGAAAAGGAAAAAATGGAAAGGTGAGAGGAGACAGACAAGTAATACAGATATGTCTAAATGAGTGTTACGGCAAAGAGAGAGGGGGAGAGGGAAGTGAATCGAAAAGGCTGTAATTTTGTTTTAACAAAATTATGTAAAATATAGATTTCAATGCTTGATAGAAATTTAGATGTCTAAAAAATGATGAATGTTATTATTTAAACATTTAGAAGATAGCAAATGACGATTGACGTTTCATTTACGATTATAAAGACAGACATTGACAGAAAATTGAAACTGGAAATGTATTCTAAAACCGAACAATGTAAGAGGAGAAACATTACGGCTACACCTACCAATTCCATCAGTGAAAGAATGATATATCGCTGACGGCACATTACTGCTCGTAAATCAGTGAAGACAATGTATCAAAGAATGCTCGTCAGAAAAAAAAGAGAATTACTGTGAAAATATTCATACGCTATGCCCAAGGAAGTTGCATTACGGTAGTTGAAAATAGGCTTGAGTTTGTGACGCCAGATTAAAACGATAGCTTTGCAGATTATTCATTGGATTGAATGAAGGATATATAGATGCATAACAAAACCCCCACCCCACATATGGCAGCGATATTAATGCAAAAATGAATGGTAGACATATAAAACTTATATTCTAAGCAGAAAATTTTCTTTCCCGGCATAGTGAACGGACATTCCGAGTAGCAGAATTAGCAATTGGTTCAATATAATCGATGTAATTAATGTCAATTTAGAACGAGTGACCGATTAGCGACGACGATTTTCTCACCTGGAGATTAGCATTAGCAATCCTGAGGAAATGCAAATGGAGTTCTTTCAAATGCTTAATAGAATACTGTTTCGCATTAGAGCTGGCAATAACTTAAAGCCAATTATTGTCTCACTTAACAACAGATTGATGAAAATTTTAGAGAGCATCTAAGAATTTGAGGGTTTTTTTTTAATCTCTCGTGCTTACTTTTATTGATTTAGTGATTAGTGGTACACGGCTTATTAACCCTTTGTGGATTATGTAAGCCGACTCATATTTCGTAGTGGATTTCTTACATTATCCCTTTGTTTCCGAGTAGTACACAATCGAGTTTTATAATTAAGATAGTAGTAAGTTGCCTCTCATAAAAATAGTTACGGAGTCAAGAAATAATGAGATCGAAAAAATAGGAACAAATGTTCAAGAATGAAGCACACGTAGACAAAAAATTATCTAATCCGGCTGGTTACAACAACTTTCATTAGATGTTTTGATATGAAAGCTAGATTTAAATCCAAGAAATATCAAGAAACACAATAACTCTGTCAAATGCCTTCGAAATATTTAAAGCGAAATCTTAGCTGCGTCATTTTTAATTAAATCGTTGACATAGTGAAGTGAAAGACATTTTTTCTAAGCGTAGATCCTGGGAGAATATAACATCACACAATACTGTGATCATTAGAACGTCTATTATTATGCCCCCAAAGAACAACAGGTTGAATATTCATGAGAAAAGTCCGAATGATTAGGCGGTTCATCCCAATTCTTAAAAAGAGGAACTGCAGAAGATGTTTTTGGAAAGTAAGAAGGAGTGTGTTATCGATTATAGAGCTTGGAAAGAGCAAGTTTCAGTACACAGCTAGATTTCTTAGCATCAATTGTTTGGTATACAAGTAAATCAAAATATTTTTTCGGGATGAATTTATAAATGGCTAGACTGCGTGTGACCCGTTTGATCACTGACGGTTCAGGTTATAAAATATTGAAGTTGATACCAACATTAAAACATTGTCTAAAAGAAATTCGAAAAAACCTAGTATAAAAACTCGTATTTTTAAAAGTTATTCACTTAAAACATTTTTTTTAAAATCAGATGAATTAAAAATATCTTTCAATATGCCAAAAAGTATTTCAAAATCATTTTCACTTGGAAATACTTTTTTAAATATTCAAACAAATATTGTTTAATATTTAAATATTTTTGTTTAAAGAAAGTTGAAATATAACTAAATAGCAGGCTTCGCTCGTTCGCTATTGCTTCGCAAAGTAAGACATATTCACTACTTGAAATATTTGAAAAAAAATTTTTTAAATGAACATTTCATTTATAAAGTGGCTTGTTGTAGTTAAGGAAAGTTTTAAAAATATATGCCAACTTCTTGAAGGCTAAGTAAAATGTACATTCCAAATAATTTTCTGCACTATGTAAGACGATATTCCTAAACGGAAGTATTTTTGATATGAAAATCAAAAATATCCTTGTATATAAGAACGGTAATGAAGGACAGTTAATTAAATATTTTTTAAAATCAATATTCAAATTAGTTAAACCATAATAGATATATTGCCTAGATGTAGTTAATACATAATACAGATATTGAGGTTTTAGTTTCTAAGACACTATAATGTACAGCTGGTGCCATTTTTAATATCAGGATTAGTGGGATATTTGAGCTCCAATTACGCATTTATTCATATAGATTCCATAAAATAGAGTTTACTTAATTAGCTATTATGTTTCTGTAACTCTTCAAATGTTGAATATATAACTACTTCTAATTTCTGTTTGTCATTTTGCACTTCAAGTTTTTCATATAAATTGTTCCCTGTTCTGTTACCCATAAAATAACTTTTTTACATGGAAAATAGGAATCTACGCACATCAAATCGTCTGTAAGTGTCAGCAGGAAAATTATAGTTGAACTTTTAAAAGGAAAACTTAAACATTAATTCAATACTTAATTGAAGCGATCGATTTTGAGTTTTTCTGTAGTTTATCGATGCCTATCGCATTTTCTTCTCCCTAGCTATTTGATGACGGCCAAACCAAAATTTCTCCACAAGAGATAACTTAAATGCCGTCCGATAGGCCGGCTTTCGAGCTAGCTTAAAATTTGAAGTTAGCTGCAATTTTGGATACAAAAGGAAAATAAGAGTTACTCTCCTTGAACTATGAAAGAAACGATAATGTCTAATATAATATTGTAATATATATTTTTAGCCTCGCATAATCTGGCAACCGTGCATTTGAGCTCAACGAAAATAGTTTCCTGTACCTAACATTTATTGAGCTTTTGAATGAGCTATTCCTTTGAAATCGGACCAGTGGGAGCGGAGGAATTTCTTGGACACACACGCACAAACGCACGCATATACACTGTATATATATATATATATATATATATATATATATAACATCAATCTACAAAAGCCTGGATGAAACAGCAAAGCGAGATCCACTTTGTATATCTTTTTAACTTTAAAATATTTTACTTAAAATATATCTTATTGAAGAAAGTTAAAAATAAAACTATTTAGTTTATGAACAACCCGTAAATTCTTACGTGCCGGACGGATGCACCATACAAGTAACCAGGTATTTACACAATCACGGACATTATATACGTAGATAGCGAAAATCAAGGACGGAGTCATAACCGCGATTATTCCTAAATAAATCTCCATTATTTGCACACATATTTTCGTCATACTCATGCTATATTCATATGTAATTTATTTAATTCTGCATTATATTTTCTAACTGATCATTGATTGATATTCTGAATTTCTATATCCCTGACATTATTTTTTGTCTGATGCGCTAGATGACGGTGTGATGGAACCCCTGACTTAGATATTTATCTAACGTGCGAAGACTCAAATTCAAAGAATTCGCGCCGTTAATCTTTATATTACGTTTGTTAAAAGTGGATGGATTAGAGTCAGGTGATGCCTTTTATAAATGTCGCTCCTTTCCAGCCGAAGAGTTAATCACAATGGACATGACAGCCTTGACGCTGTTATCACTGACATTAATAATGAAAAATATAACGTGTGAACTTGGGAATTGATAGTGGCTTTATCCCGTTGTCTTCTACATGGTGATTTTATTGAGACACCAACTCTAGTTAGCAGGCCATTAAGTCTCAGTCCTTCCCCCCTTGATAGAGTTTATTTTTCATCTTACAGGTTTGCTAAAAATCCTCCTCACTTATCGCCAATTTTCCGACATAATATTTCAGTAACTTTTCAAATAACCTAAAGTTCTAATCATATTTGAAAATTCAAAATGTATTCATATTCGGAGATCATTTTTGTAGCTAACTTCTTTTAATGAGATTCACTACTCATATGTATTGCGTTTTCAGATGACACTCCACTCCAGTCATTTTGGGGTAATACACGCAGATTGATGATCATTTTCAAAGAGTCTTTTTTTGTTTTATTCTTACTCTCAGTCAAGAGTAAATGCCCTAAAATGAGTTCAGCCTATTTTATCTTGGATGGTATTGCGGCGTTGTAACATGTTAAACTGCATAGTATTTGCACAATATTTTCACATCATATAAAGTAAATTGAGTGTTATTTTCAGACACTATAATAACTGGAACTCCAAATCTTGAAAATAGTTCATGAAGAAAACTTACATTTACAGTTGAAGTGAGTCTTTGGCACTTAAATATTTCGGGCTATTCTTAAAAAAATATCGACGCCAATCTTGTAATATGCAACCTAGACTAATGTTTATTATTATTAGGTCAGGATTAATAATGTAGTGGTGATATGTTTGCAACTAGAAAACAACAACTCCATTTAATTTAATTTTGTTCCTGCTCAGGATTTGTTGAAATGCAAAAACGAATTCCCTCATCGTTAATGTAAACCTTGCAGAAAAAATATTTATTGAAACATATCTGGAGTTAGTTCGTTCTGTTTATATTTTTTTTTATATTCACGATTGTTAATAATAGCATATGTAACATCTTTGTTTTTGTGAGATTTAAGCATTGTTAAAATGTATGAAATACGGAGCTAATTTAATTAAATTTTTAGACAAAATTAACACAGTTTCATAAAACGTAATATTAGCTTTTTTTCGGGCTCTAATGGGAATCATTGCCTTAAAATAAATGCACATTTTCTTCATCTGTCCACTCCTGGCAATATTTTTTATAAGTTTTTTCATAGATTCTGTAATGCGACGAAAACGTAACACTTCTTCAATGTTATATAAAAATTCTCGAATGGAGTTTACGAGCGCAATGAAGTTTGAATGAAACTGTCGAAAGAGTTTAATTTGCTTTTTGTAACATTGATTTTAACATCCTTGTCTGATGTTGAAATATTTATATTGTCCGTTGTTTTTGTTGCTATTGTTTCATTATTCATATGTCCTCCATAATGCGCGTTTCTCAAACCCTTGTTTTCCATGAGTACAAGGATTATTACCACGCTAGAATTTTCTTTTCGAATTTGAGTGTCTCATCTTCATCGGCAAATTTATAATACTCATATAATATCAGAGTTCACATTAATAATATCCCAAGGAAAACTAGAGAAAAATATGTTAGTAAATAACTGTGTAATCACATATATTATTCATAAATTAATAGGGAATACCGTAGTTAGAGAGGCAATGAATATGACCCAATATGCGACACTGCTATTTCAGTTCATATGATCGGACGTTCCTCCCATATTGAACAGAAAAGTCTATGTTTAACAATTGCGTGTATCGAAGGTCTGTGGTCTTTCGACAGAACGACTTAGATTGGATAAAATGCTGAAAGAATGGGCCACGCAGTAAAGAGAGAAATCACAATTCGTTCGTAATTGACTTGCTAACAAATAAATCACGTCGAAATTTTCCGGTGGTTTCTTAACAATAGCTTAGTTGTGGCACAATGCCGAAAATATGGAGCTCCCAGTCAGAATCGAACTCACTAATCGGCCGAAACCAACTAGCTAACTATTACACAACGTCTACCTGTCCAGAGAAAGCAAACATAATTGCTGGAAATTGATCTTCGTTTGCCAAATACATCTTACTCTACGACAACATTTACATAACCCGGAAATCACGAAAATAATCATTTTATGCTTGACGTCATTGTGAAGATGTTTCATAGGCTTCTAATAGGAAATTAAACTTTGTAAATGTACACTTAGGTCCTGTACTGTAGGACTATATGTGTCAAACATATCTCATAGATAAGAATCAATAGTTAGATCTTTCACCCACAAAAATGCCTTTTGAGAGATTGAGATCTGTTTAAAAAAATAATTCGCAAGGTGATTATTATATATCTGGAAGGAGCAGTGTCATTTCAGAGGCAGATTCCACGGTGTAGAAGATATTCAGTGGGCACTGCTGAAGTCTTGTGCCAGATTATAATAAGCTTAATAAACCCAGTCCAGCGCAGTTAATAACACACATATTTATCATTAATTAAATCTGATAAAATCACAGACTTTAAGGAGACTAAGTGTTGTAGAAATAAATGAAATACATCATTTCCTGAATATTAACTTGCATTGTATGCATTATTTTAATATTCAATCCGAAGAACGAAAGTGACAACATAGGAAACTTAAGAAGATTCCATACTTTGATTGTTCAGTGTTGCATTTAGATAAACTTAATAATCGACTTTCCAAACTGTCTGGTTTCATTTCTTCTAATCTTGATATACTGTAAAATATTTACATGTGCTATACGCAAGGGAAATGAGCATAGAAAGTAACTCGTTATGAAGAGAATGACATTGAAATTTAGTCAGAATTGATTCAGCTTAATAATGCTAAGTCCTTGGATAAACATGGAAACCACCGGACATCTTCCAATGATTACGAAATTAAGGGATGAATAATGGAGGATGAAATATTCGTATTTCATCTGGCGAATCCAATCGTTCTGATTCACGGATTCACTATGATGAAAAAGACATTAGACTCAGGCAGTCAAACCGGGAAAAGGATATATTGATGGGAAAATAACAAGGCCTATACTTACACCGCAATATACTGACGACTTCACAATATAAGGGAACATATACTGTTTGCTAACTTTTTCATATCTATTAAATATCCATATACTTAACTCGTATGTTTATCAATTGAAAGAAAGTAAGCAATTGATGAATACCTACGTCGCGATCGATGAAGG
Organism: Acanthosepion pharaonis; assembly: GCA_903632075.3. NCBI lineage: Eukaryota > Metazoa > Mollusca > Cephalopoda > Sepiida > Sepiidae > Acanthosepion > Acanthosepion pharaonis. The sequence continues at coordinate 1,844,334 of CAHIKZ030000804.1, read as the reverse complement.
CACGCCAGTAAGAAAAGATGGGTGATGAATATTGAGCATCCTATCGATAAATCGGAGGAATACTTAAATATGTACTTTTCATTATGTGGTAATATTGTTTCTTTTTTCTCTCATTTTCTCTTTCTTTCTTTCTTTATTTTTTGTTTGTGCCTTTCTTTCATTCTTTCTTCCTTTCGTTTTTTCTTTACCCTACATTTTAATATAGGTAAGTATGTACTAAGATGTTGGTTTCTAGACGAAGTAGGAATAATTCATGAAATTTGTCATATATACTTCAGAATATATCAGTAAATATCAATCAAATATAGCAATAATGTTTTTCGACAGCCAATAGAGACAAATTATATGGCTTCATTGAAACTAGCAACTTTAAAATATTTAGTGCAAATGAAATAACATAAATTAAAACGATGTGTTGATTCAACTTCATTACGCTCAAAGAACTTTTAATAACATCTAATGATATCATAAATATAAAGTAAAAATGAAAATTACAAACTTTACGAAAATTTGAAACATACTGCGAGAACTGCATGCAAAAGAGTTCGATGAGTAATATCTCGTGCTGTTTTAATCAGAGGAGTGAAACTCATGCGAAAGAAAAACATATTGACATAATGATTAATGTTTATATTAATATATATATATATATATATATATATATATATATATATATATATATATATATATATATATATGCGATGGGACAAGACTGAGATGGAAGTAAGGTTTATGTATTTTATAGATCCAGAAATCATGTACCCTACTATGTAATCACCAATTATTTTGAGGTCTTTTAAAGTTGTCTTGTTTGGAATTGTTGTCTGTAGTCAATACATTAAACGACCTTGCAAAAGTTAACTCTTCTACGAAAAAAATCTACACTGAATTAAAAAAAAATAAACTCTCATCAATAATGACATTCCTTATTACATAATTGATTAAGAATTTAAAGAGTTATTAAGTTTACTAACATAAACCAAAAAAAGCATAATAATTCTTCAAATAAACCTAATCAGATCAACCTAATAAACCGCAATCAAATACACTCTAATTACAAACCGGAAAAAAGTCCTGTATCATTCATAAGTACTAATATATCCCACAATGATAGTAATAAAAATTAAAAGTAGTTATGTACTATACAGAATTTAATACATCAAACTTAATCCCCTGCAATAACTCTTCTCAGTTAAATAATGTTCTGTAAATGACCATCATTGTGTATATATTTAAATGGACCGCTGGGAGATTGTATCTCTGACAAAACATTAAATCTATACGTCACGATATATATATTTCACAACGACATTATCGAAAAGGCTTAGATTACGTATGTCGGCTACAAGCTTTATTGCACATTTAAAAAAAAAAAACATTCCTCTCCACATTCAGGATTTAGAGAAATATTGATTGACATCACAAGTATACTCCACCATGTAAATAAAAAACAAAAGACAAAAAACAAATTGAAAAGTGAAATTTGTGGATCTCTCTATCTAAGAAAATTACAACCAACACTAAATAATATTAATTATGAATATAGCAACAAGGTTTTGGAATGGCTGTATAAGAAAGTGTTTAAAATATCTTAATGGTATCTTTTAAATTACAATTATAAAACTAATAATTTAAAATACTTATATATATTAAGTTACCTCGCTTTAAATAACGTTAACTTTTGAAATAAAAGAGCGAGTTTCATGCACTTTTACAATAAATTCACAACTATCAAATACAATATTTTTTTCGTCTTAACAATTCACTCTGAATGTTGATCTCAGATGTGCTTGCAATTACTTGTAAAAATAAAAGAATTAACCAAAACTACGGCGTCTTTGTTAATCATTTTTTTTAAAAGCACTTAGAAACAGATTCCTGAAATTGAGTGGATGAAAATTAAAATAAATAGACATAATATGTCTTGAATATTCCACCGTAAGTGCTTGAATAAAGATATTCTGCCTGAATATAGATATATATCAAAATGCACGTATACAACAACGCGCTATATATATATATATATATATATATATATATATATATATATATATATATCACTAGATCATTTGCGATTGAAAACTGAGTTCGATTATCACTGGGTGCCCCATAGTTTCGGCCTTTTGCAACATCTAAGCTACGCTTAGAATATCACCATATATATACACATATTTTATGTCTGATGTTCTGGGATGAGGTGTTTTCGTTATTTTCAGTATTTACATACGGATTATTCTACTCTTCTCGGTTTTTTTCATCATAAATATTTGGCCGTTGTTCCCTCCGACTTTCATTATATTTATATCGATCTAGGTAACCATATGGAATTCTCAACTGAACCGTTTATTTACTCTACGGTGTTTTATTGTTCCCTTTCCACTGACCATGTTTAGAGATATATTCAATTTCTTATTACTTCCGGGAAATGGATTTTTGAACGGCAATACTGAAGCCAACATTATGGTTGACATACGTAGACAACACCTGGAAAATTATGACCGAATCAAGAAGCAGTACAAATACTGCTTGACCACGTGATCTCAATATGACATTCTATCCTGTTCACAATGGAATAAGAAAATTACAATCCGCTATACTTCATGGATGTACCAGAATTTCGCACAGAGAAAATGTTAAAAAATCCGCATCTCGCTAGCCATACTTCGCCAGGCAATATCTCAAATATACTGCGACCATATTCATCCCTTCGTTAGACATCGAATTTAAAATATGTCTACCTGAACGTGGGAGCGAGTGTTAGAGTCACGCTCCAACGCCTGTCTAGCAAAACCAATCTTTAGAGCATCCCCGAGCCTCAGAACCGGGCAGACAACCATTGGGTAGCTTCATCCTGTTGGCATTATTTAGGGTGAATTTTTGGTTATATTCGGTGGTGAATGTCGTAATGTTATCCTCAATGCAATCCCTCACTTTATCACCAACAACCGCTCCGCTACTTCCCGATGCAATTATCTAATTAGCTGCTACCGGTAGTCTCGCCTGTCCTGTAAAGATAAATTGAAGATGCAGTGACCAGCAATTCGAGGCCTAGTACCTAACAGCACTCAAGCACATGCGAGTCTATAGTCCAAATATTAGAAATGGTGGAACGTGGAATAATCTAGCAAATCTAGATCGATCCTCCACACTAACATTCTATCCAGGTAGCTGGCTACACGGTAAGACGGACACTTAAGAGTCCATGTCCACATCTCCTCCATGAGTGATCGACGAACCCAAAATCGCCGATCAGATCAACAAAATTACGATCGCCAGACCTCCTGCCAGCTCCCATCCACTGTTTAATTTGGGGTCCAGAACGGCATTTTTTTTAAAAATAAGTACGACGAATGAACCAGGAACGGCCACAACCACCGGAAAAAAAAAGAGACACGCTCCGTCTGATATTTGGGGGCATAACGCGCAACGATCCGAAATGAAATGTTGCTCACGGTAATATCGGCCACAGCCAACCGAAACCCGCTTCGACCGCATCAACATGGAAATGTTACACCTTGGCATCCAGGGTACGCTTAATTTGCAAGAAAACACATCTACCGAGCTGGTCTACGTAAGCTAAATAGACGAAAAAGTCACTAGAAAATACACGAGCATCAACATCACAACGTTTGTCTGCTTCATCGCGACCACATCTACTCCAAAAAGCAAGAGATCATAAAGCAGGCGGGCAGACTTCCTCACATCTCGCAGACTGAATGCATATCTGCTGTAGTCAATAACCCGACGGATTGTCCCAGATATCCGATACTAATATCAGACGCTATTCAGCCGACAGAGACAATATAGCCGACGTCTGTCGGAAAGTGAGTTTAAGGGTCCTATATAGCGGCGGGTGGAGCAACACCGGGAGCCTCCCTGCCCAGATTCTTTGATATTTTGAGGTCCGGAGACTCTATCTTGGTCATCTGGATGTTCAGAAACACATCTTTTGCCCCTGCCAAGTGATCCCTAACTTTGAGATTACACCCAGTGTGTCTAATGGGGGTAATCACTCCGTGGGCATTCGAGAAGTTGCCGTCCACGTTAATTCAATTGAAAAGTGGCCTCAATGTGGCATTCCTCTGAAAGGAACTGCACCTCTAAAGGTCCTGACTATCTACCAGATAAAGTGTATCCCTCTTTGGGGAGGGAGAAGACGGGGCCCTAGAATAGGAGAAGCAGAAAAACCTTCCCTTACATGGAAGATGCTGGTTTTCGGTTGTTACTCCGCCCTGTTTCGGCCAGATTTCTTCTCCTTCTTGTTAGCTTTGACATCGTCTTCCACTTCTTCCCTCCCTGCTGCTGTTCTTGCTGCTGCTGCTGCTTCTGCTCCTTTTGATGTGGCTGCTGGTGCGTATGCTGATTTTGCTGCTGGTGTTGCTCTTTTTGAGACTGCTACTGCTGCTGATCTGATGGCCAATGCTGCTGCTGTTTTGCCTACTTCCTTTTCTGTTTGAACATCCTGCAAGGGAGGAGCGTCAGCAACCTTGTTTGCCCCACTCACAACCTCCGTTCACTCAATAGATTTAGTGGGTTTCTGGTCGGGTCTTTCTGTCTCCACCACTTCTTTACTGTTTTGGGTGATAATGGTGCCTCTGATGCTGCTAAAGATGTTAGGGATCGTGTTCTTCTCGGGGTACATTATGACGTGCCCCTCGGCACCAAGGGACCAGTAGTGGGGACGACGAAGTTCCAACATGACCGAGATGTTTCGAACTCTACAAGAAAGTATGTCGTGGATGTCCATAAAATCTTTGCGGTTCATTCTGATCTGAAGGACTTATTCTCCAGTCTCAATACCCGGCTTCTGGTTACAGCTGAGATATCTCGGACGTGTCCAAAACGGGAGAATTATACCCACAGTCACTCCTCTGTAAGGTGCATGGGCGCCTCATATAATGTTACCTGGGTGCCCATGTATTCAGTTTGAACTAATGTACTAATTTTTCTGTGAACAATCTTCTTGGTTCCGTCCACATTTGTCAGCACATAACATTGGACATTTTCCAGAGAAACTTCGGTGTAATTGAAAGATTTCTACATAGTCCCGCTGTGTTAAAACATCGGTTGTGAGCAGAGAAATAATCTTGGTAATTAGCGCCACCAGGACCTCCGGAATATTGAGGAAGACTTTGCTCTTCGTGTATGGAGCATACATTTCCTGCAAGGTAATGTATTCCTCCGGTGTCTTTTCCTGGGCATGTTACAGGCACAAACTGATATAGATGTTGGCGATGATGCTAATTGCTGTGTGGGGAGACTCCGCCATTGTTTAGGCGTTCCCATGACAGCACACGCAAGAACAAAACCAGTCCAACCATCACCGATATTCAGAAAGATGACAAAATGGATCAGTCTTGTTAATTTGTTTAGCATATATTGTTTGCTTGCTTCATATAATTTCATTTTTCCTCTGATTCTTTTGTTTTTTATTGAAACTGTAAATTCTGGTTGTTGGACAGGTCTGTTATTTCATTTGCAATTGACCTTGAATTTGAATCAATCAACAAGGACAATATTCAGAATGTGTAACATTCTTTGGCAAAAATCCTAGCAAAGCCTAAATCAGGGTAGAACATTATCAAGAATTGTGGGTAATCGATTACTTGTAGATCTGTCAAAGAATATAATAGTGAAAAAAAACGTCCCTAAAAGTACGGCTGGATGAACATCGAAAAGCCTTAGTGAGGGGTGAGACAATGAACTTGGACATTACTGATCACGTATTGACTGAAGGAGATGGGTATCAGCTCGTGTTAAATGAAATGAAAATATTGAACAAAAAGAAATCTGGAGTGTCTAAGTATAGAAATAAATACAATATTAGAGCCGCTAAATAAGAACGGCTAATGGCATCTTCATCAAACGTAGCAGTCAAAACATCACGTAGCAAGTGCAGTAGCAGCAGGAATCAGCAGACAGTTTAGGTTTAAAGCTCCAGTTTCACTACGTGAAAATAACTTAGTGGTTTAAAGGAATGGTTCGTGAATGTGATAACATAGTACTTGTGAGTTTATTTCTTGGGCTGGGCAGTGTAGTTGAACTCATTGGAAAGGGTCGAGCAATAAATGATCCGTACTAATAATACGAACTAGACGATATCCTTAAACATGGACAGGAGAATGTAAATTAACTAAACGCTCCAGTTCCACTTTACTCTGCCATTAACTCATAAAAGGAGAATTAATAGATAAATACTTACATTTCTCAAGTTTATTTGCAAGTAAGTAGAATACAACTAGAATCCCCCTCACCACACACACTCACACACACACACACACACACACATATATATATAATGACAGAAGACTCGGCAGAATCTCGCGATATGTGTGTGTGTGTGTGTGTGTGTGTGTGCGCGCGTATTTGTGTGTATGGGAAAACGTTATATATAATTATTTCAATATCCACACAAAGATATATTCTCATGGAATATTTCTCAGGTTCTTAATTTTTCATTGAATTATTTACCTTCTCGTGATTGAAATATATCTTCTATCAATCTATCTATTTGGTAGTTAATGACCGTGCATTGTGGTATATATTATCAGAAAATTCAGGATAACCAGTTATTTTTTGTGGCGTAGAGTTATTATCATTTATAGTATTTAAATTAGGACTGCTGTTATCAGCCTTTTCTTTATAATTAAAGTCTCTGCTGATGTTTCTACAGCCTTCTTCAGTTCTCTGTCGATTCGGATAAAATGGAATGATTTAATCTAGAGTTTTCTAGCTCTTCGAGCCATATCTATAGATATTTCTTCTTGCTTTATTTTAGTAGTACTACTTCAGGCCCAATCATGTTAAGATATTGAATTGAAACGAGAACAAAAAACTAAACATCATTTTCATAAGACAGAATGCATGGTTTTCTGCAAAAGGATAAAACAACGCATGAAATTTGCCAACTTCTAATTAAGCAAGTGTAAAAATTTAAATATCTGCGTAGTGTTTTAAAAGAAGTTGGAAATTGTGAGACAACGAAATCTGGTGGCCAAATATATACATGCTAAACAAAGTATTAAGAAACAGGATGATTTCGTTCGGTGAGATATAAATAAAAGAGTAGTGAATTCTTATGCAATATAAAAAATTCCTATTTGTCGTTGTATTCTGGAACATGTTCGCATAGATGAAGAAAAAAAGTGGAAGTGATAGATCTGTAATTCTACTGAAGGATACTGACAAAACCATGAACCTGAATATATGAGCAATGACGAAGTTTTAGAGAAACTGAAAAAAAAAGAAACATATCGAAAGAGCCGTTTGAAATTTCCAGCAAAAAAAACATGATGAAATGTTGTATGGAAAATATGTCAATCACAGGAAAAATTGATGGAAACAGTAACAGAGGAAAACAATGCATAAACAACCTAACGAAATTGTTTAAATCGATTTCAGAACAGGGTATAGGGAGCCAACAAAACGACATAATATACTAAGAACTACAAATAGTAGGGAATTGTAGACAGACATAATCAGGGACACTCTGAAGGAACAAAACAAGTAAAAGAATAAGAATTTTCCGCTGAATTTGTGGATGTATTATATGAAGATACATTAAATTTTCAATTTAAATTACTATGACATTTTTTCCTAGATCAACCGAAATTTAAATATTGTCTGAGACACAACATTTAACATTTATAATTATAACAACAAATATGAGTACATTATTCCGAATCTAATTAGATATATATAGATATATATTTTTATGGATTATTTGCAGCATATCTTATTGAAATATCCATATTTCTATTTAGAAGGCTGTCCACCCGATGCTCCTCAAAAAAGACGAGAAATAAATATCCTACTGCTGATATTATTAGTGAAAATAAAAATTCAGCTAAAATTAGTTTACGATTATAATGTGAGCAAAGACTAGAGACTGAATATTTAGAATAATGCTTTTGTTTAACTTCTTGTATTGAAGTCGATTCTCATAATAGCTTGTTCGACTGATTTGCTTTTATAAGACATATCAATATTTCGTGGGTTTTAAAACCGAAATATATATTGGATTATCATTTTAATGCATATGTACGCGTAATTATTATATTTACAATTGTTTCCGAATTGTACATTTTCTTTCTGATATATTTTAATCGTTCACCCCCAAGCAAAGAGATAATGGCACCAAGAGGCAGCAGGCTACAAGTGGTGAAAGAAAATAAGATGACATATGTGTGGAGAAGTGAAGAAAAGTATAATAAATAAACGAGTTTCAGGAAGACAGAATATGGCGGTTGATGTGGCATTCAATTTTATTTAAAATTGTAGGTGGCAGGTAAGTCGACGGAAAAGAGATAATTGAATTTGCAAAGGTTGGGTGTTAAACGAAGAAGAATGATACGAATCTTCGGTTTCTAGTACATACAGTTTATTCTCTTTTCATATAAATTGTAGTGAAACAAAGTTATGGATGCCTCTTGGGTATGTGCGTTTGCCTTTTGGACCAAGAGATTGGCATGTTATTTTGTTTTTTTACGCTGGGTAGTTTGGAGGAAAGAATAAATATAATAAAATCATTAATAAAATCTGAACCTTGCGAAACTGCCTGGAAAATTTCTTGATCAACGATTGGAGAGGGGTTAGCTGAAGGTGACATAAAGGGATAGAAAAAATTATTTTTCTACTACAATAAAATGTGAATAAACGTGATTTTTTTTAAGTAATAACTACTCGAGCTGGTTGAAAACTGAAATTCTTGTGATGTGCGCCATAATTTTGTGGCCAACCTTTGGCTATAAAATTCCCTGCAATACGACTATGCATAGGAGTAGCAAACGCTACACTGGAAGTGGAAGACTCGACGAATTCCAGAATATCAGAATCCCTTACCGTGAATAGAATCAAAGAAGCGGCAACGAAATCTTTCCTCGACGAAGTGCGCAAGAAAGAAATTATCATTTTCACGCCGACAGTAAGTCTTATTTTCGCCTAACTATTGTAAAAAAAATCGTTTCCTCGTCAGAGAACAAATAATATTCTCACAACAATGATCCATATTGAAGTTTCTGAAGAAATGAGCAGATACTGTCACTAACTTCGACAATTCACATCAGTTCACAATAACTCTCATGAATATCCTCATTATTTAACTACAAGGTAAATATACACATTTGACTGGGTTTATTCACACTTAAAATCTTTATTTTACATTTTGCCTTGTAATGTGCAATGGTTTGTATACGCTAGCATTGTTCTTGTGATATTTCATATTATTTGCTCGATTTCAAATGTAAACATTTATTATATGAAAATTGTTTTGATTGTATATGTCAGTGAGTATCTCTTGTCATATTTACGTTGCGCCATTTTGCTGAGAGATCTGAATTCTCCCCAATCTGTTTTTAGCAACGAAAGAAAGATTTGGGTTTCCTTCATCATTGGAAGTTTTAAACGTGGTTATTTGATGTCCGTTGATTATTCATGGTTTAGATGTTAGGCTTAGTAAGTATAACTGTCGTAACAATAGACACACTCAAGCCAGCATTGCGCTACCTTGTAACAATGAATAAGAAAGCATATCTTACGTCACTTATGGAGGTACTTGGGGGACACGCGCGTCTTCCTTTTTTTTTGGTGGGGGGAAAGTGAAAAGAGAATTCTGTTGTCAGTGGACAAGGAAATCTAACATTCCGGAGTGGAAACTTATTTACCACGTGGTTTATACATCTTTGAGCAAAAAGGAGAATGTGTGAGAGGCAATAACATTTTTGTTTTTTTTATAGACTTCAATAGCGCCACCTAACGACGTATACGTAGCCAAGTGTTGTAATCATATTTCCGGTTCCTTTACTCTTAAAATCAGTGGAACATATATTTATTAATTATTATTACTTTAGATATCGATTTCATTTAATTTTGCACAGCATACGCAAGCGAGAAGTGCAAGAAAGGAAACTATTTGAATAAAATTGATGCTTGCATCGACGTAGTTAAAATGTAAAACATTGAGAGCCAGCTGTCAATCTCTAATTCTTAAATCAATGCGGAGTTTGCAGTAAGGAGAGCAGCTCATCAGAACAAATACCATGAACATATTTGTAGAAATCACAGAGAGATGTCACGTCACGTCGGTGAAAAAGCGATTAAAATTCTTCTTTGATTATTGTCAAGAATATTGGGATATAGAGTCAGGTCACTAGACAGAATATCTCAACAATATTCAATGCACGATGGAATGAGAGATTTATAAACATACAAGATGGATGTTCATTTAAAGAATTGTCAAGCACGACACAAGGAAAAACCATTCCTACCAGTAGACATATGAAGCGATTCAGTATAATCATTCCATGTCGTGTTAGTGGAAAATGTAATTCCAAGAATGGCAAAATGTTTCTCTCTTGGAGTTTAGCATCAGCTATCCTGATAGGAAACCAAACTATCTTCTCTGTGCTGATTAAATGAAAAAAAGGTTGTTGTTTTTTTTGGAGGGGCTAAAATTTAAGATTCATTCTTTGCACCCGTTAACAAATGATTGGAAATCATTTAAACAGCATTTTTTAGTTCTACTTTGTCGGATCTTTCGAATTTCCCAGTAAGACAGGAGTGAATTGTTGTGTCATTTTCATAGGTATCTAGTCGTGAACTAATGACATCAGGAATTAGTTGGTATAGATCATAAACAGCTTAGGTATGCATATACAGCACAGTTGGACTATTGCATCAACATGCTATGAGCTAGAAGCGTCTCCTTTCAAAACAAACTTCGTTACACGTTTTGGTAGGAACGATTTGATTAGGCCTTATATCTCCCGTAGACGTCAAAGATAAAAACTATGTATTTATTACGAACCTTGTCACTAGTGCTAGCAAAATATTGACCATTGATAATAAAAGAAAAACTTGATTTTTATCGTATGCCCAATAATATTGAAACTTGACATATCTTATTTCTAAGTCGGATGAAAGAACGATTCGGGTAGCTGCACTGTTAAGCAATGCAGTTAAAAGAGCAAACTTTTAAAATATAGTGAGCTTGACTTTTACTTCGTGTGCCATACTTCTGAAGATGATTTTTTTTTCAGTGAGTCTCACACCGTACAAGGCCAGGGAACCACACGATGTAGAGGTTTACAGAATAACAGTTTATGCCGATCGGGGGGGGGCAAGATAACGGTTAACTCTAGATTGAACAGGTTAAAACTGTGCCGCTCGGGAAAACACCCACGTGGGAATCGTTTCCAAAGTGGTTTGCCTGAAGAAGCTGTTCGCGTGAAACTTACTTCTCAGCAATGGAAATCGGGGGAGGAGGGAATGTTGGTTGTTTGTTAAATATGCGTAGTATGGCGGGATCAAAGCGTTAAAAATTGACAGCAACAAGGAGGGAACTCCATCCGAGCATTTTCTATGGAAAGTTATTACAAGAAAGCAAGTATAGGCTTGCCACATCCTGTCTATGAGAGGAATTGGAAGACGGAACATGGTTTTCACCCTCAATGACTAGCAGATTGTTTTCATTCTATCGATTTTTTGAACGTGAAGAATTGGCAGCTCCTACCCATTTATGACAACAATATTCCTTTTTAGGCCTGATCTTGGTCTTGTAAATGTAGAGGATAACACAGAAAGTAAGGTAGTTACTCGAGCGGTACAGGGAATCGACAGTTATTTACCACATCTTTAATGAGGGACCGTATGTAACTAGTTCCACATACAGTCATTGATGAGTTTAAGAACCAACAGTCTCTCCGCGAAGGAATATTTATTTATTGTGACTGGCGGTAGTTCAGATCTGCGATGATGGAATATTTCTAGTTTGTTTTTCGACATATTGAATTTAACCAGCTAGTTTTAAGCCCACTGCCTTTTTAGAGCTAGATCAGATGAGAGATCAGCTGTCATTATCTTGTCATCACGAGTCTTGGAAGTGCAACCATATATTGGCGTATCATCGGCATAATATTCCCAAATATTCTGAGTAAACACTTAGGTAAATTTTTTATGTAAAGTAGAGAGAGGCTTTTTTCCCGATAACTGACAACATCTTGACGCCAACATTGAATGATAAGACCCCGGAGAACTGGCCGTTAACAGCTACTCTCAGTTACTGGTTAGGAAGAATTTTATAACTGAGAAGTCTCTTCCAGTAATTCCATAGCTAGAGAGCTGCTTTACAAATCTCACTTAGTAAACACCAGTATCTCTGTGAAATTTGATAGATGAAGGCCGAGTATCTAACAGGGAAACTTAATATTAACAATTAATTATATTTAAATTTTTATCGATTAAATGGTTTTCAATAGGATATTTTGGATCTTAGAAAAATCTGAAAGAATAGGTAAAGTAAAATTTCAGCTTCTAAATCCATTAGCGTTCATTTTAGAGGATTTAATGAGTGTCATATGTTCTTTATTTAGAAAGGCAACGAAAAAATATATATGTATCAAAATATCAGTAAAAATGTTACAATAGTCCGATAGAGTAAAACGAAATATGAGGATAAAGTGCATATCGAAAGAGTTCAATTTAGTTTCCTACGCCACAAAATTAATACGGCTCTTATATAATTTATTTAAATTATTGTATCACTAATTGATATTAAAGTTGTACTTATTTTTAGGATTTTTATAAAATATACAAAGATACTGAAATTAACATTTCATTGAATTTCTTTCTTTCGAATGAAGCACTCAATTTAAATGAAATTTAAGAATGTCTGTAAAAGTATAAATACAAATACAGACAGAAAAAAGAAGGTACAAATATTGAAGATGAATATATATTAAAGAAAAAATAGATTGGCTAAATATAATATTGCAAGACAATGTCTTTCACATTAGCTAACACAAAACATACGCGCAATATCGTTGGATTACAGGACATATCGTAATTAAATATGTTCCAAAATGAGAACATCTACAATAGTTAAACATTATATTAATACGCTGTATATCCTCTTTGAATACGTACAGGCACATCACGTTGAAACAGCGGTTATCATAAAACACCGAAGTTAAGCAACGTCGTGACTGGACAGTACCTAGACGGTTGACCGCTTGAAAATACCAAGATCTGTAAGCTTGTATGTGCGTGTGTCTTAATGGATAACGGCACGGATTTGAAATAGACTCTCCAAATTCCAATTGCAGATGTATTCGATAATTTTTTTACACGCAAATACCTTGGAAAATATACGAATTCACTTCTCACCTCTTGCTATGAATTATTCCGTAGAAATTATAAAAATAAATCATTATTACTCCCCGCCAAAATAAAAATATACAATCTAAAAGATATGTTCTGGCTTTACATTAATAAAAACTGTTAATAAGCTATAAAAAGAAAAAAAAATTACAATCTTCTTATCGTTTTTCGGCAGTCAGGAAATATCAATACATGAACTATCAACAATAAAGATCATAGAATACTGAAATATATTATTTCAAGCCTCTACAGTTGATGGCTGAAATGAGTTTTAGATTCTATAGACCAGTGTTTCCCAAGCGGTGCGCCACATAGTTTTGACGGAAAAAGTTAGCAGGCGAGGCGGAATCGTTGAAAAACAATCAAAGATTTAAAAACATCTTCAAAAATTAATATGGCCAAAAGAAATAAGATTTCAAAATTTAAAATATTATAGAGGATTATTTTAGATGCATGCATGAGTCCCAGTATAACTATTTATGAATAATTATTGACCGATTTTATCATTATGATATTTGTCTATTATATCATGTATTAAGAATATAGTAATTTGTGTTCGCAATTTGGAGGAGAGTGTTATCAATTATAATGTTCAGATCTTGAATCCCCTGTTATCTCCATTTAACCATCTCTCTGGACCGTCTTTGCATTAGGGCTGCGTGAAATACTTTTGCAAATTCAAGCTGTTAAGATCTGATTCTAGATAAGGAGGAAGTATTGGCAAACATTTCGAGTGACCGCACCTAAATGATGAAACATAAGTGTGCACCATTGGACACTTGGACATAAACCAGAAACAATATGTCTCTTCAAAAGCATATATCTTTTCAAAAGCACGTGTCTCTTCAAAAGCATGTGTCTCTTCTAAAGCATGTGTCTTTTCAAAAGCATATGTCTTTTCAAATCATGTGTCTCTTCTAAAGCATGTGTCTGTTCAAAAGCATGTGTCTGTTCAAAAGCACGTGCCTCTTAATACGCATGTGTCTCTTCAAAAGCATGTCTTTTCAAAAGCATATACCTCATCAAAAGAATGTGTCTCTTACAAGGCATGGGTCTCTTCAAATGCATATGTCTCTTCAAAAGCATCTGTCTCTTCAAAAGCATATGTGTCATAAAAAGCATGTCTCTTTAAACGCATGTGTCTCTTCAAATGTAACATCAATTCTTCAACTGTTCTCTGCGATATATTGCCGCGATGATGTATTTTCAGTTCTGACAAATTTTAAAAACCATAAAAGAGAAAGGCTTCCTCGTGTTCTTGGAGAAATGAAAGTTTTTTCAATTTCAAATTAGACCTAATATAAAAGGGCTTACACGCCAAGTATAAGCTTATATTTTTCATTAAATTTGTGTACTTAATCATATTATATGTTTATTTTTGTTTTATACATTATATTTAACGCATTATTAGTTGCTGTATTATTTGTCTTTAAACATGGTTTTTATTGAGCCATGAGAAAGTTTTCATTCGAAGAAGGCGGCCCAGAGAAAAAAAATTGGGAACCACTGCACAAGGCGTTCACTGCAAGAAACCTCTTCGAGCATAGAACTGCTCACTATGATTGGAACGAATTTAGGGTCTCCTGAGGGTAATTAAATGTTACAAGCTTTCTTTTGGGAGCAATATATAAATCTTTTTTTTATATATAAATTGAACAGTGAATTTGCAGACAACTATCCAAAAATCTACGCGGCAGGCTGCGAATACATTTATGGAAACTTGTATATAATATATTTTAATATTGATTTTTCATCAAGATTTAAAGAACAATAAATATCAACGAATTCGGTATATATATTAAGGTATTTATAAACACATTTCGAGTGAATGTTTTTTCCTTGTTTTTATTGGCATATGGTAAAGATAATATTATAAATAATTGCCGAATTTTTTGTGTTGTTTATATCAAGTAAATTGAAACCGGTACACATTTAAAGGTGCAAAGCAAATGAAATTAATGAAATTGCCATTTTCCTTTAATTTTAGGAGAGTCGTTCTCCAAGTTGTACATCGGTGAATTACGTAAATGGAGGTTAAGAATGCACAATAAATTTTAAAATTTGCGAGAAAGAAAGTGGCCAGTTTAAATTTATATTTCATTGGAATACGTAAATTAGAACCCCACACGAGGTTCACTTGTAGATTTGTTTTTAATTTCATTGTTTTTAGAGTGCGATTAGACGTAGAATAAGAGGCACCGTTTAGACGGATATCAGAGGAAAATAACGGTTAATCCTAGATTTGGAAAGATTGTAGTGTTCAAGAAAACATTCTCTTGGGAGTCGCTTTCGCAAAGGACTTGTTAGCGGGAAGAAGATTCTTGACACGTACTTTCTTCTCGCCAATGGAATACGAAGTCAATGAGGGTGGAACGTTACAAAGGATATAGGTGTGGAGATTAGAATTGGTCGAGATAAGGAATGGATTTCCTTTGAGCATTTTCCATGGTAATAGAGAGAGAGTAGTGAGAGTCTTGTGACATTTTATCTGTAAGAGAGGAGTTGCGGGGTGGTAAAATATTTGTTACTCAGAAGAAAACCGAGACGCTTCTGAACACTATGGAGACTTGAATGTGAGGACTGGGAAGATTCTACGCAAATATGATAGTAGTACACTATTTAAGGTTTGATCTGGCTCTTTTAAATATCGAGGATAACAGTTAAAGTGAGGTACTTACTTACGTCATATATTGTACGACCGAGGTCCATTTAAATCGACATTTGCTCAGTATAGAGTGGGTGGACTAGTAAAAGGATTATAATATTTCAAGGCTTGAAACATCTGATATATCGAGGGATTAAAATATGGCTGACGTACCAGAGCATTAAGACGTAGTATTTTACGATACTGTTGCATTTATGCTCGCATAGATATTAATATTAATAAATTAGCAGCAAATCTAGTTATTATCACTCATAGAGAATTATTTCTAATGTTGTTTTCGGTCGACAAACAACCAGATCAGCAACCGTTTCCCTTCGTTAACTTCGCTTATTAACGTCCCGCTATGAGAATTTTTCAGACTTTCTGAGCTGCAAATTTCAAATGTTCGCAGTAACTTTCATCAGTTTAAGTCCTTCACAGGTGGTTGAAAGCTATATCTTTCATATTCCACAAAATACAGAGAAATAGCTATTTACATAATAGCGTTCTTTTATTTTACTATTCAAGCTAATTTCACTACAAGGCCTATGTACAATATCCAATGCAAAATATTATAAATCAAATTATTCATCTCCTGGGAAGTGTTACAGCATAATGAAATTTTATCATATCTAATAAGAAGCATAGATTAGATATTAAATTCTTCACCCAGAAAGTTTTTGTGAAAGCGATTCCCATTTTTGAAAATTTACATGATTTAGGATATTCTTTACATTTTTTTGCTTATTCTTTTAGTTTTTGACATAATAGCATAAATTAAAACAATGATATTTTTATTGGCATAAAATCAGAAAAAAACTTGGTAAATCATAATTTACAAATTCTTATGATTTAAAGCGACAGTTGACGGTTTTATTCTCCAATGCGAAAACCCCTACTTTTGAAGGCGTCAACGATGTTTATCTACTTAAATGGTTGTAAACATTAATTTACATAATAGAACGCATATAATATAGAAATGTGGCTTGTTAAATTAACATTTATATACAACACGATTTCATAGGTAATGTCAAAAATTCTGAGTACACTGTATGAAATGATTGAAAATCAAACCTTGAAGAGTTTAGGAAGTTATTTACCTCACTTCGACCATATATATATATATATATATATATGTGTGTGTGTGTGTGTGTGTGTGTGTGTGTGTGTGTGTGTGTGTGTGTGTGGCACCATTTACGAGGCAGAGAAAGAAAGAGAAAGAAAAGAAGGCAGAAAGAAATGCTAGACGGATCATAGGTGATAAAACAGCCACACACATGGCCTAAGAGACAATGAAAATATTGATAAGTAACAAGTGAAAAAGTGTGTCATTAGAATGACAGGGAATTTCTGAGTAAAAAAAAAAGAAAAGGAAAAGAAAGAAGGAACCAGATGTGTTTTGATAACGGCTATGTTATCTTGGTACGTAAACGAATGGCTAGACAACTGGCCCAGGAAAAATTCAAGTGAAAATGCTATTTCGATAAGTAACGAGAAACAGGCCACTAAAAAGGACTTTGGACAGATATGAAAAATTAAATCCCACACAAGCAGAGCCCTGACCGAATTCCTTTCAACAAAACAACTTTGCCCTATAAAATTATGTTATCAGACACATGTACCGAAGGAAAATAAATGGGAACCAGAAATGTTTTTCTTTCTTCCTTGGAGGCGACAGACTGACTGAAATTTTGGGGGATAATTCTTTTCTGAGGCCATGTCGGGAAAACCAAACATCTTGATGAATTAGCGATAAACTACCTGACAAACGCCACGTGTTGAACAAAAAGTTGTCATATTATCCGTTCGTGGCTAGAGAAATGATAACGGCGATTTGAAGGGAAGAAAAAGGAAAGAGAAGAGATAATTAATTTTTTTTTAGTTAAGGAAGGTATTTTTTTCCGAAACAAAGCAACGGATTGTTCACGCCCGATTAAGACATCATTGGTCATGTGGTGATCACGTGACGCACGAAGGAGGAGGAAAAATACACGACCAAGAACTCATTGACCGAGAGTGATCACGTGACGCACGAAGAAGGCTGTCGACGCCCCCATCCAGAGTATAAGTATGAGAAGCTGCAACGAAGAAGTGGGGAGGGCAGTTAACGCCCCTCAGAAGTATGGTGAGAAAGTGGGAGTGAAAAAAAGGTACCAAAAATGGAAAAGAGGGAAAATCCCTAACCAGAAATAAAAGAGGTGGATATGTATTTAGAATTATCGAGGAACCCCCCGACGCCAACAGACCCACCCCGGTTTTGGTCGGCGTCAATAAAAGCCAGGCCCCAAAAGGCAGAAATCAGTTCGGGCCCTGGCGGCAGAGATGAGTGTCCAGAAATTTCGAGCACCAGTTTCCAGAGTTGAAGCCGCCTCGAGATAGCGGACCAAGATTCACGCAAAATTCCGGACTCCTCTTCAACCAAGAACAATTATTTTGAAGAGCGACTTAGGACCAGACCACCGAAATAAGTTTTTTTCGACTTTCGTCCAAAGACACACCGAAACACAAATTTCATAAAGAGCAAACAACTTGAAGCGTTAAAACTTGCCTAGCGAAAACGACGAGTCACAATCCACAGAACGGGTCGGGAGATAGATGAATCCTATGTATCGAACAACTAGACATAAATTTTGTTACCTTTTTCTTTGATAGTTTGAACTTTTTGAGTTTTCATTTTCTTTTCTTTCATGCATATTTGTGTGTTATCACCCCCGTTGAACTCAATTTGCCCCAACCACTGTTTGATCTCGTCTGTCTAAGATCAATTCACGACGTGGGTAGGCAGACTGGAGATCAGTGCAGTTACCTTGGTAACCAGGCCTTGGAAGCGAGTTGGGAACGGCGAGGCTGATATCAAATCTAACCAGATTCCTACCCGAATCACCAAAAGGTTAGAACGTCACATTTGGGTGCCGCGACCGATACCAATACACTTGGTCGTCACAGTACGAGACAACACGACGGATGCGACAGGCGGACTTCACGTTCGGAGCAGCGACACCCGGACGGAGCAGCGAGGAGCGAACAGCTGGCGCCGCAGCGAAGACGTCATAATTGGTGCTGTTTAGGGACGTCACAACTGGTGTCGTGACCGGGATACGACCCTGAACGGCCACGTCACAACTGGCGCCGTGGTAGATCAGGATAGAACGTCACAGTTGGCGCTGCGACCGCGGGACGACGTCACACACACATATATATATATATATATATATATATATATATATATATATATATATATATATATATATATATTGAAGCTAAATAAGCATGGAATAATACAACACAAAATGTACGTTAACAAAATGTTTTGAAACAAAGAATAGGTACACAATATTTACAGTTAGTTTGGTATATTCTTTGGGAATCTGTTCCTGCATAATGGGTTGAAAAACAAATCATTCAATTTCTTAATTCTACTATCTTCCCCGTCTTCCGGTACCAACCCATATTTATATGGTCGGTAGTAAAAATGTTCTGGTTTATATATATATATATATATATATATATATATATATATGAAATCCCAATTCAATCTCGTAGAAAAAAAAATCAAATTAATTTCCATCGATTGATTCATAAAATGTTCTGGTTTCCGACTTAAACCTCCACAACATTAGAAATCATTGTTCATTAAGTCTCTGACATTGTTCAATACATATATATGAGTGATAATCGACGGTAACTATATCAAAAATACGCAAAAATTACAAGCAGCATATTACTTTTAGGGATCACTTCATGATGGCCTGGAATTAAACTTTTAAATATACACACTGTCAGTCATAATATTCTCACAACATTTTGATAACTCTTCCCCATGATATTGCAATAAGGTATTATATGTTATATGTTTTCAGCTGTTGTTTTAAAATGAAAATTGGACTTTGGTCAGAAGATCATGCAGAAATATATTCATCACCCTCTTTTATATAAGTATGATTGCTATATTTATATTGATATATATATAGAGATTTATGAATTTACTGGATTAACATTCGTGTATCTTATCGAAGAAACTCTTATAAATTATTTATAAACCTTTCTACATTGTTCAAAATAAGGTAATATTGTCTTCTCTGAATTGGCTAACCAATCTGTATTACAAAATCACTGTACAACTTCTATTTTCATGAAAAAACATAATTTTTTTCCAGTAGGGAATACAAGATTAAACAATATCCTATACTTGTCGTTATTTTTATTAATTAGTTGCCATATAATTTTAATCTTAGACCAGATTACATTTGATCGTTTTATGCTTTATAGTGAAAACCCATTCTCGATTTTATTCTTTTAGACATACTTTTTTTAAAATATTTACTTGGAGAAATTTCGTTTTTCAAATTTATGTGTTTGCATGTTGGCAGCAGATAAACATATTTTGTCTCCGAATATTTAACATAAATTATCGTAATACTTTTCCTTCTTTAAAGATTACTTTCCTTCTGAAAATTACTTTTCTTTTGTCATATCCACGCCATTGAATGCGATTCTTTTTAAACCTTTCTAGAATTCTCCATGAATTTATTTCCTCTTTAATTTTTGTTTTTCTCCTCAATAACTTAACGAATTTTTTTTTCGTTTTCAGTGTTAGATTTTCTACTGTATCCATCTATTTCTATTAAAATTGTTCCATTTCTCTCATTCGCGTTGTAACATGAATCTGTATGCCCTCAAATCTGATCCTCAGTGTTCAATACTTGTTATTCTACTCCTCTCTTTGAAAATGTTCCAGATTATCCGTTAATGTGAATTATTCATAAGTATGGCATTTTTTGATCTCTATTATTAGTTTCAAATATGTTCTTTTTATTGTAAACAGATTTTTTCTATTTTCTATTTAATTTCTTGAGGCCTAGGACATTTTGCTAAGATTTCAAAATATTATAAAGCAACTTTACATTCAATGCTCTCATCATGTTACTTGGATGAATTATAATGTACGACTGTTTTGTTTGAGAAATATTGTCACTGCATTTTATTACTATTGAAGACATTGCATTTTAACACCAATCGTTTCAGGTACATTTAAAAGAGCTCAAGTGTTTCTGTACCCAACTATTTCAGCACTCAACTCATTATTCCAGTTGTATTTAGTGGTGCTTCTTTTTGCATGGATTGAATATTTCCGTAAGATTATATTGCATATCGTTATCGTTTTTTTATAGTATTGATTCGTGTCTTGTATTGAAGTTTCTATGTGTGGCGATTTTGATTAAATCGCTTTAATTATCTGACCTTTTATTTCATCTTCTGCAAAATATCAATTATATTCATATATTTTCTGTTAAAAGATCGCTAAAATATACTTTTGAATAAAAATCAAGATTACCTTTCGAGTTAATCCACTCTACAAGAAAGCTTAAACAATAGCAATGTCGATTGCACGCAAGTGAAAAGAATGTGTCTGCTAGATAAAACTGCATGCGAATCCAAATCTTTTTTTAAAACTGTTATTCCCTTGAATTCTAAACATGTCCCCCTATGACTCGAAAGAAAAATAATTAAATTAGTATGGATATTGTAAAAGGAATACAGCGTGAGTATAAAAATAGCTATGCTGTGTATATGTAGATTTTTATCAAAGCCAGAATAATGCTGGTTTCACTGATAATCCTTGGAAGATACGAAATGAAAAATATTTTGGGCAGACCGTCCGTTATAAACTGAGAATTACTAAGGTGATTTTAAAAATATTTGAAAATTACTTACTAATATATTTCTTGATATTCCATGTAATTTTGTTTTGTAGTGCGATCACGACAGAAACGAGTATATTTAAAAGAACTTATTACATTTGTTGACTTTGTCATTACCTAAAATATTTTTTTCTCGAGTGTATTCCTATTAAATTTACAATAGAAATTACTTATAATAGTTCATAAACCTCGATATCCCAAATAAGAATTTTTACATACGTTATCAGAGTGAAGTGCAAAGTAAGTAGTTTTATTTTTTAAATAATAAACGCATTAATGGTAAGGTCTGTATTGATTTGCTTAATTCAAATACACATACGTTATCTCGAGCGCTGTTTACGAGGTTCAATGGAGCTTTGATTTAATATAGTTGTGTGAAAAATAGTAATCTCCATACAATTAATCTCCTATAGTATATCTATGCAGAATATATGGTTAGAGTAAGGCGTATCGGCGCAGAATTTAGAGTTGGTGAAGCGAAGTAAAACTCAGGCCTAGCATGTTGAATTCATTCTCCCACTCATACTCTTAGGAAAGGTTAGAAGCCTCTTCTTATTAATCATCTATGTGGTAAGTGTCAGATTTGCGACCCATGTTGGTCATATTGTCGAGTAGTGCTATTTTGATTCCCAAACCCTGCAAAAGGCAACTAGTGAACGCTTCATTATTTTTCGGCAAGGAATTCGCATAGAATGCAAAAAATGTTCGGAGATTTTTCTACCATTTTCTAGTTCTGCATATAAAACAGTATTAAATAAAAAAATGATTGGAAATAAATATTTAAATGAGAAAATGAAAAAGCAATAAAGAATAAAAGTCAAGCTTGTATTAAATGTATGAAATTTGAGCGAAGAATATGAAAATACTTAATATAATCGTGTTATTCATTTTCAATACTTTTAATAATAAAAATGTTCAATAATAAACCTCAATTCTAATAAATCAACATAGTACCTTTAATTATATTTCAATAGAAATTATATTTTAAACACTAGAGATATGCATTGTACTTTTGTCTCTTTTGATTTTACTGTGGCTGTTTTTTTTTAAAACGAAATATTGGAATAACGTGAAAGGTTTGATAGTTTAATACGAGGTTGAAGAGTAGACTCTTCGTGCACTCTGATGTTTTAGGTTAACGGCGACATACAGAAAAGTAATGGAGAGGATGGAGAAGGTGATGGTATGGAATATTCATTATATTCAGTTAATTAGTGCACTTCAACGGAGGTACACATGCAACGCTCAAAAATTACGATGAAGAGGTCACGATAGATAGGAAAATATAGAAGAAATATTGTTTTCGAAGATATTCTTTTCTAATGCTGCCTTCATTGCTATAAGAATTTGGCGGGTCTCTAGAAATTTATAAAAAATAATCTTATAATTTTACACTATGAATTTAGATATAATTGTCTATAGATCTATTACATACAAATCTCGAAGTTTTTTTTTTATTTTGAAATATCCAAAACGTTTTACGCACTAGCATCTAAACAACAACTAGAACATTATGAGTTCATATCTTCTGATACTATCAATTTTAATAATTTTTTTGCATTAAATCAGATGTTACTTCTATTCATTATTCGATATTTTGTGACTTCAGATGTTTGTTAAAATATAGTTATGTGTGTCTAAGCTTCAAAAATATTGATTCAGTCGGTTTATTAATGATTTTTTCGGTGAAAAGATGCAGATGTTTTAAAAACTATTTAAAATTATAAATGTAAGTTTACATTTGCGAACACAGTAAAATATTATTGTTTTCTCAAATATTTTTTCAATTATTCTATTCAAGCTTTCATTTATATACACTGACGATATACTTATTTTCAGCGATTATACTTCAGCAGAAATTAAAGACGTTGAAACTTCTATAAAAATCCTGCAAGTTAATAATATAAATCTGCAATCGCAAAGTCAACATTTGGTGTGACTTCTCTCGATTTTAGATACACATTAGATCTATCAGTATCAGACGTACACAAATTAATGTTAGTCCATTACAGAATGTTCCCTCTTTCTAACGACATATCTTCATCGTTTCTTAGACATAGTAAATATATAGAAAAAAGTAATCCAAATATTTGCAAAGATAGACATGCAATTAAGAGAAAAATACGTTTATGCAGTTATAAGTCATTTATTTTAAATTACTGGAATTGCAATGATTTAACGATATTAAACAAAAAATAATGAATATTCGTCGTTAGCTCAACAAGTGAATATTAATTGATTACTGAAAGCAGTAATTAGGCAACTCGTCAGCCATGCATCAAATAGGACAAAGAGTGCAAATTCGAATAGATTTGTTCTCTAAAAAGGTCACTCAAACTGAAACGAAGTTTTCGACTTTCGATAATTAATTTTTTTGCGGCTTATTAACCTACGTAATATTTTTTTTAAATATTATCGAAGGACAACACGTTTTAATATTAACTGACCATTAGCCTTACTGTGGCGCGTTCCGTAGTCTAAACCCCGCTAAGTCACATAGGCATTAGCGGCAATAAGCAATTATCACAGAATATATATCAAATATAGGTCACATAAACGGAAATTAAAACGATATAACTGATTCCTTCTCTAGAACTACCCTCGCAGTTAGAGTAGATATGTATGACATGCCAGCTATAGCTGAGTTATAGCTTAAGGACGCTGAGGTGCAAAAAATTCCAGACACAAAAGAAACACTTTCAGTACTGATGATAATAGTTCCATATACTGTAATAATGCTATCATTTTTCCCAGACTATAAGGTACCTGGTGAATTGCAATAATCAGTTTTCGATATTATTCACGAAGTATCACGTAGCATCTGACACAGAATTTAAAATTTCGGGTAAATTTATCAAAATAAAATATCAATATTTTTGTTTTCACATTAAAAAGACAATAAAATTAATGTGTAAGGAAATCAAAATTCTAAACATACTAAATCTGATATTCACATAGTTGAATTGTCTACAATTGGTTTCAGTACGAACAGGTGACACTTTGTGTATATGGAAACCGCCGTCACATCTGACGTGGTTTAACTGACTTGACCACAAAAGTTCTCTGATCAAGCAAGACCCGAAGAGTGACTGTAAGTGAACTTCTTCTGATCACAGATTCCGCAAAATTTTCATAACTGCTCAGATTCGTACAACAGATAATTTTCTAAAGAATTAATACTTTTTTCATGTATTGATCCGACAGTGTTTTCCACAGTTTAAAGCTTGCTTTTTGACAAGACTACATAAATATATGGTTTATTAAATAAAAGGACCATCTAGCCAATTGTATATCCACTAAAAATAATGTTTAAATTAATCTGAATAATGAATGAAAATCCATTACTTCTATGCAGTATATATACATATATATATATATATATATATTGAAGTCAACACTCAGAGGCGACAGACTGTTTCATGCTAGGCGTAATCGTCAGTATATATATATATATATATATATATATATATATATATATATATATATATATATATATATATATATATATAAATATATATTTTATATATATTTATAAATTTCTGTTTATATATGAATGAAATTCGTTCTTCGACAGGATTCGAACCTGTATACTATACGGAACCGTCATATAGCCTGACGTGCCTGACCTGTCAAAGGACGAATATTTTCTATTAAATATTTCTCGGCCATTCAGGCCGCTAAATGTTATTTAATACTGTTTATTATAAACAGAGCATTTACTTGAAATACTTGTATCTATAAAAAGAATGTTAAACATAAAAATGTCTTTATATATATATATATATATATATATGTAATTATGAAAAAGTTATTGGTCAAAGTTGAATTAGACGAGTAAAGAGTAGCATTACAGGTTTGGCGCATTTACACATTAATGCGTTCGAGCACCGTTATATATGAATTATAGCTTGGATATAAATTGCCCACTCCATGTTACTGGGAGACGTCATGAAACATACAATAATACAGATAAGTGTTAACTTGTTTGACCTTCAACAGATATAACGAAATCTGGCCGATGCATTCTTTCACACGTTGATCACACGTTGAGGTGTTCAACTTTACGTGATAACCGATCATGGTACTCAGTTTGAGAGCGAATACTTTATTGATATAGCCTCAGTAGTCAGAATGATCGAACGAGCACAAAGCTTTAATATCTACAAATGAATCATGGCTGGGCGCCATCTCAATAATACAAATGGGTTTCCGTGCCGCACATTTCTTCCAATACTTCACCCTTCTTTACAGTTAAAGTAGGTATTCCACGAAATTGCTACAAAAAAATATATAGCATGAAAAAAACGATGTAATAAATTTTATCGGCTTAAATATATATATCATTCTTAGAAGAAAACACCAAAGTATTTTTTGATTATTTTTTAAAATTTTTACTCATTCTTATCTCCGAAATTTTATTTAAAAATGTTGTTTATTTCTTGTCATCAAAATTATAAAAAAGTAGCTATCAGCCATTTTTTCTAATTTTGTAAACAAGTTACATTTTTGTAAAATGTCAATTTATATTTCAAAATTTATTTGATAAATATGTAAATTTAAAAATTAGTTAAAATATTTTGAAAGAAGCTTTTACTTAAATAAAAAATTGTTCGAAATAAAAAGTAAGACTGAACTGTGTTGTCATTTCTCGAGTGACAAGTGATACCTGTCATCACATATCGACAGCTCACGTGATTCATCATACAGGGTCATTGACGTAACGTTTTTTGTTTTTGTGTGAATCAGCTTATATTAATGTAGATAATAAAAACAAAAATTAGCATTCCAATTCACCGTTATTTTATTATTACTGAACTTAAAACATAACTTTGTTGATACTATCTATTGTTATGCATTTCTATAATAAGGATTCTTTGAGTTCTACTTGTTATTACAAAAAAAGTTTTCATTCATGAAGTAGTTGGGAGAAATTAGAAATAGAATGTTTGGAAGATTCTAGATCATTCTAATATATTCGAGAAAAATCAGAAATATGCAAATTAGGTGTTAATATAAAAATGGGATTTGGAAAAGGGTTGTCAGTGCTGACCAACTCCGGCTTTTGATTCAAGGACTATTATATCCAGCCGAAAGAATCTCTAAAAAGTTGGTTACCAACCAAAAACCCAAAAGAGAATTTCATGGAACAAAGTTGGTAAATAGAATTTTGACTAATTTTCATTGACCAAACTAAAAATTAATATTTATTTACACACCTTTGTGGATTTCCAAATATAGCACTTAGATTACTTCACTCCCTAAAAGATATTTGACTCCTTTCCTTCTCCTCGTAACACTTCGCCAGTAACTCTGTGTTTTCTGTTTTGATCAATTGTTTATCCTGTATATGTTTTGTTCAAGTAAATTAAATATTTGTTTGTGATTTAGCTTTGTGTTGTGGTAAATCATTTTTTCCTTTGTTACAATTATCAACACGTAACACTAGAGATAATAAATACTAAATAATGAAATCTAGTTTCAAGACGTGAATTCCGTACTTTTTAATGACAACCCATTTAAGCGATCAAAAACATAATTACATTTTTTCATTAGTAGGTTGTCATCGGATGGGTCCAAATTATACAATTTTCAAATCCCTAGACACGAGCTAAGAAAGAGAAGCTTGATGGTGCTGTTATTTATTTTATAATTTTTTTTTTAAAAATTTAATGAAAAAGTGTTAAAATTTCGATTTAAAATTAAAGAAATGAGAAATAATTGTATTAAAAAATTCAATTTTCATTGAAAAAATTTTTGCTTTCAGAAAATATTGTCCATATTCATACGAACAAATAAAAACAAATAAAAGGAAATTAAATAGTATATTTGTTTTATTGAGTTTTGTTACTTTTTGTATGTTACAATTCAGAGCTGATTTTCAGGTAATGGGTTCATTAAAAAAAAAAACAAAACATGATTTACATTCTTTAAAGCCTTGTGCTTTAAATATTGTAATCACTAAAAACCGATGGTATGGAACTTTTTGAGTTTTTCATAAAATTATATATAATAAAAATAAAAAAAATATTTCTGCCATGACTTTAAAAAAAAAACATATTCATAATAATTTCGATCATCTGTGAATATTTTCAGAAAGTTTCATTAACATCTGACAATTATTTTTATTTTACAAGATTTTTCCAAATTAATAGGTATAAATACCAAAAAACGCGCTAAAAATTATCTATGTTATTTAGTATCCCTTTTTGCAAAAAAAAAGATTTTTTAAATCAAAATTTAGAATATTCTAAAAAGATGGAAAAATTTTGAAAAATAATTAAAAAAATTTGGTCTATCCTCTTCATAAAACATAAGCATTTTGACGATAAAATTTTGTTTTCGTAAATTTTGGCGTCTTTTTTCATCAGACTATGCTCTATTTTTTTGCAATTTCGTGGAGATACCTAAACAAAGGAACACATATAATGATACTTCTTTTGCTAGTAAAGGGTACTAAAGATATCATAATCAGATTTATGCTAAGGAGTATACATTACGCTTCTTAATTTCAAAAGACAAACAATATAGAGCTGTAAATGAATTAAATCAATACGTTCTTGACAAGCTAAGACATGCAAATTTGTATGGCTATGATGAGAGAGATTTTGAATATATCTGGATGCCCCGAACACTCGACTCTTCCAAGCGGTACATACGACAGACAGAAATTTTATAATTAAAATGAACATTGAGATACAGTCAGAGGTATCAATAGATAAAACCACCCGTTAAAAGTAAAAGTTGATAAGCTAATAATAACCGAAAAGAAACCTCTCGGTGACAATATAATAAAGAATACAGAAAACATAGACATAAATATTAAGAGTAGTCATGAGAAAGCGTGTAGAAATGTTTATTGGAAAAGAGACAAAAGATATCACTACTACTAGGCTCTGCTACTAGGTGGGGATGTTTGTAGCGAGAAACCAAAAAATGATCTCCCCTTGACTCAAAAGGAAATATATTAATAAAATTAATTATTAGATAATCAGTCACGTGGTATATCAAGACCTAAATGAGTATCGTTAAGCGGAATGTGCATCTTTCACGTTTACTGCATGAATTTACAGAAACAGGAGACACAATTTTAGGTTCGTGACAAACTAAACAGATAAGTACAAACAATTGGTATTGCTTTTGATACATACTATTTCGCAAGTAGACACGTGCTAACTTTGTATTAAAATTACGAATATATATATATATATATATATATATATATATATATATATATATATATATATATATATATATGCAGGTGTTTTTTTATACAAACGTTTGTATTTTTTATTTGGAAGTTTCATATATTAATGCTGTCAATTGTTTTATAAAACTTAAACGAGATCTATGTTACATATCCCTGCACAACATAGCAATTTGAACAATTTTTCTTTTTGATAAATTACTTGATGTTAAACACTTTACAAATATATTACGCTGTTTTAAATATTGTTTTGTTAAATGTCTCTTATGCTAAAAATTATAAAATTCATAAAACCTTGGTGTAGGCCGGTTTCACTTTTTGACACAACCGAATTAAAACAAAAGATAATGGAAAACCCACATCAAACAGGACGTATTATTTGTTGATGTGTTGCGTCCAGAAACATTTTGATTATAATGTGTTCCCTTTTCTCTTGTATCGCGTTTATACTGGTTTACCCTATACAATTAACTCTAACAATTTTTATCCTTTGACGTCAATGCCATTTTCTATATAATTTACGTAACATAGCGGATCATGTTTGTATAAAATGGAAGGGTTAATCGGAACGCTTACTATTCATTAGAAAAATCATTATTATGAACGAAAAGAGTGAAGAATAATCAGGAATATCACATATATGTAATAGTATTTAAATAGGACATGGTAAATATATAGAAAATATAAACTTTCATCGAAATACATGTGAGGCAAGTAATTTCAAATTTACAATTCATTAAGTAACTTTTTAGTCATTATTTTCCCATAATTTATACAACTTCAGTGTTATATGAGAAGGTGAAATAACTGAGGAAACGATTAGGAAGATTGATTCAGACTAGAATGGGAAATTTTTAGCGGCTCCTCTTATTTCAATAAACACTCAGTTTATTTATCAAAAAGTATGTTTAGTTGATTATTAGAGACGTCATATGAAATAAAATATGCGCTTTCCGAATAGGCGACGCTTTGGGTATATGGAAACAGGCTTCAGATCTGACACGACTAAACCAACATGGCCACAAAGAAGTGCCTCTGATCAGGCACGGCTCTAACAGTGGCTTTAAGGGAAATCCTTCTGGTCACAGACACCGCATAATTTTTATATCTGCTAAGGTACGTAACCAAATTGCACAAAGCAATTTTCTAAAGAATTAATACATAATTAATTATCTGACAGACTTTTCTCAGTTTAAACTTTATTTTTAGACGAAACTACATAAATATAGAGTTTTTAAATAAAAGGAGCGTCTAGTCAATTGAATATCCACTAAACATAACATTTAAATTAACAAAAATATCACGGATGAATAAATAAATATCCATTACTTATACAGTATATATATATATATATATATATATATATATATATATATATATATATATATATATATATATATATATATATATGTGTTGTTTCATTTGTAGCATTATTCTCGTAGTAGTTGATATTATTATTTATATATTGATAATAATTTTTGTGTTATTGTTTATAAAAATCGGTGAAGTTATCCTAAATAATGATGGAATCATGAATAAACGACATAATAACAACATTTAACAAGGGAATACAAATAATTAGATAATTAATGAATAGAAATAATCAATAAAAAATAAAAATAATGATGACTATTGTAATGATGATGAAAGTTGTGATAATCATAATGATGATGATAATGGAAATAATAATAATAATAATAATAATGACAATGTTCAAAAGTAGTACTAATGGTGGAAATGATGGTCATGTAGTAATTGTAACAAAATAGTAATTTTGAAGTGTTAATCATCATACATTTCATGGTGGGCATGCTAATTGCTGTGGCGGTACTCGTGCTTGTGGTGGTGCTGCTAGGAATGTTGGTAACAGTGGTGGTAGTGTTATTGGTTACTGCTGGTTGTTACGTTTTGTTAGTTTTCGTGTTCTGGTGTTTAGTGTTCTACGATATTTCGGTAGGATCGTCCCCGTCTGTGTTCAGCTTTTGTTGTTGGTGTTATCCGTTTGGTTCGGACTGTGATACTTATATATTCGTTTTAGTGTCTGCATTTTGAGTTTATTTCCAGTCTTTGCTTTAGTAATGTTTTTTTGGTTGTGTGTGGGAAATTATTGCCACATTTTCTTTCAGGCAATTGTAGACATCTCATTGATATGTTATTGCAAGCTGTTGGCGTTTACATAATTTCCCAGCATTTCTAGTATACGGGTAGTGTGGTGCTTTTGGAGTATTTTGAGTTTGCGACTGAGAGGTCGTGTGTGTATTTTCTTAGTTCGAATGTTCTTCCTGTGACGCCAATGTAGTATATTGTAGTGTTGTTTGCGATGACCTTAGCTTTGTATACAATGTTTCTAGACAGAATTTTATTCTATGGAACTGGACGAAGAGAGCTTTGTCTTTGTTCGGTATTCATGCGAACAAATCGGTCTTAGCTTTCGTGATTTCCAATTAGATATATCATCGACTTTGAAGTCTTTCCACAAAATACTGCGCATATATATATATATATATATATATATATATATATATATATATATATATATATATATAAATACCCATCCCGTTCCCAGTCAGATATACGTTAAATTAATTGAAAAAAAAACAGAAAGCTGCATAAAAAGTATAAAATGGAAAGCCCAATTCTTTTTTAAACCAGGGTCTTCACAATAACACTACACTCAAGGAAAAATACGGCTTGGAACCCAAAAAAATGTCCCCCGCAACAAAAAGGATTAGACGACTTCGAGACAGACTTAACTGACCTAGTTACACATATAAAATTCCATACAAAACAAGACGCATTGCAAAAAAATCTAAAACAAGATATAACTAAAATAATCCATTCAACACATATATTTATCGCAGCGGAGAAAACAAGAAATTTATATGAACTAAGCCTTCCTACACACAATCACTTAAGCACAACATAACCAAAACATAAAAATGCACCGAAACAATAGAACATGATATCAATAAGGAAGCTAAACTAGTCGCCCACAAATTAGACGTAGACGACTGAATAAGTTGCATGAGTAAGGCGCAATCATTTATCACAGTACAAGACCACAAAGCAAATTTTAAAACCAAAGCTGCATGCAGACTATTATGAAGTCATCTAAAAGTGAACTAGTTAAAATAAATAAAACGTTACTAAAACGAATTAATTCTGAACTAAGGCAGAAGTTAGGAGTAAATCAGTGGAAAAACACAAAGGCAACTCTTGACTGGTTACTCAATATAAATAACAAACATAATTGTCACTTTATACAATTAGACATAGAAGAATAGTACCCATCCATAACAGAAGCCTTGAAAGAAAATGCCATCACGCTAGCCCAGGAAGAAATAAAAATAAATAAAAACGGAATCGATATAATTAAACACACCCGTAAATCACTGTTATTCCACAATGAAGACGCATAGATAAAGAAAGACACTACAATGGGGAGCTTTGACGGTGCTGTGACCTGCAAAATCATAGTTATAGATTTACTACATGAACTAAGTCAAATAATAGATAAAATGATACAGGACACTACAAGGACTGCTGTCTCGTCAACTTAAGAAACTGCAACAAACAAAACACAGAGAAAACTAGAAAATCAATAATAACATTTTTTAAAAATGACGGATTTGACATAGATATAAAAACTAAACTAAACGAAGTAGATTTTCTAGATGTTACCTTCAACCCGAGAAAAGGCATATATCAACCATACAGAAAACCCTATGATAAACCACAGCACATACACACATCCCCCAATCACCCTCCTTCGATAACCAAACAAATACCCAAATCGATTAAACGCAGGTTTTCCGACAATTCTTGCAAAGAAACATAACGAAGCTAAGAAAGACTACAAAACTGCCCTAAAATATAGTGGATTCCACGCAACACCACAGAACACAAGAAAGGCTAACAAGAAGAGAAATATCATGTTTCAACCCACCGAACAGCAAAAACGTAAAAACAAACGTAGGTAAAATAATCTTCAAACTCTTAAACAAACACTTCTCGGAATCAACCACTCTACACAAAATATTCAATGAAAACACTGTAAAAATCAGCTACAGTTGCACCGAGAACATGGCACGAATAATTAAAAAAAAAACAGAACAGGAAAACTATCAACAAACCACACGATCAAACTAAACCCACCTGTAAATGAAGAATAGAGAATGAATGTTCCTTAAACGGTAATTGCTTACAAAACAATGTAATATACCTAGCCACGGTAAATCACCGGACAATGAAGAAAAAGTATACATAGGAGTAACTGAATGATCCTGGAAAAAACAAACTATGCATATAAAAACGTTTCACAAATAGTAAATACGCGAACAGTGCAATGCTTTCTAAGTTTATCTGGTAAATTAAAAACAAAACACAAATCACACCAAAAAAATAATCGAAAATAAGGAACAGATCATCTGCATGCAACAATCAATCAAAAACCTACAAACTTTGCTTGAAGGAATAATAGCTATTATTATCTTCCCAGACCAAATAAATTACTAAATAAACGATCTGAGCACATCTCAAAATGCAGCCATGAATACAAATTTTTACTACGTTACTTAAAAATCTAAACTGAAATGAATAAATGCAAATAAACAAAATAATATAAAAAAAACGTAAAATAAATTAACTCACACAAATTACAAAACCACTCCCGTTAGTACAGACGAAACAGAATAATCAAAAATAAAAATAGATAAAAAAACAAGGAAAAATAATCAACACAAATAAATAAATAAAGTAAATAATAATAAACAAATTAACAAACCAATCCCTCCAAAATAACCGTTAGAATAGAATAGAAACAACCAATCAAAAAATCGAACATAAAATATCTATAACTACTATATAACGATAAAAAATAATACGTTACTAAAAATTCTAAAACCAATTAGAGTAAATAAAAAATATATAGAATAAAAAAGTAAATAATTAAAAGCAAATAAAAATTAATTAAAATAAATGAACAATGTAACTAATAGCCATCGCTAAAATATTCGTTAGAACTAATAAAAATAACCAGAAATAAGAAAAGCGATGTAAAAATAATAAATCCAAATAAATAAATTAATTAAAATCTCTCCCCCCACCGAAAGAACAAAATAGACTACGGCAAGCAATCTATTGAACAAATAAATAG
Organism: Acanthosepion pharaonis; assembly: GCA_903632075.3. Lineage (NCBI taxonomy): Eukaryota > Metazoa > Mollusca > Cephalopoda > Sepiida > Sepiidae > Acanthosepion > Acanthosepion pharaonis. The sequence continues at coordinate 1,810,474 of CAHIKZ030000804.1, read as the reverse complement.
CTTTAATTATCTACCCAGACCAAAAAAAGAAAAAAAAAAATATTAAATAAGCGACCTAAGCAAATGCACCTAACTTTCTTACTACGTTAATAAATCATCAAAATCCGCCAAAAATAAATAATAAAAAAAATCCAAAAAATAATACAAACAAATAAATAAATAAGCAAACAAGCCACTCCCGCATAAATAGCCGCCAGAATAGATTACCCACGATGCACTATATATATATATATATATATATATATATATATATATATATATATATATATATATAGTATATAGTCGAGGAAGTACCCAACATTCGTGTCCTGACTATTGCGCCTAGAATGAAATAATACCTGGTTAAGGCAGTGGAGTACTTTAAAAGGGAATTAACAAGAGATAACTTACATCCATTAGACATTCCACGTGAAAACAGAACAGTCTAGATTAGTGAGCGAAGTAAAGGGTTCATTTCGACATTCCTACCACCTGAAGAAGGCCTGAGCATACAACGGCTGAAACGTTGTGATAAACATGGCGACAAATATGCGGACAATATTCGGAATAATGTACATAGTGTATATAAAACCTTCCCGCAGAAATATAGACAGATGACATTTTTTTGTTTAATTACGCGGTCATTATTAGAAAAATCTAAATTTACTTTCAGAAAATTGAAACATAGATTAATGACACTCTAAATTATCGAGTTAGTAATAACCCAACCTTTATACATTTAATTGATTATAGCTTAAAATATTGTGTCAATGTTTCAACTATATGGACCGATAATTTTATGATTTCGTTCATTATTTTTTTAACGATTCACGAAGTGTAAAAGCAACCAACGCAGATACCGTCTTATAAAGCATTTTTTAACCCCCTTGCAAGTTGTATGACGTGCAATGATTCAAAAATGCTTTTATTTTATTTTATAAATCTTCAATTCATGTATTTTGCAATTCTCCAGCATTAGGAATTATAAAATGCTGAGGCTGCCCTCGCGCCATTGACGCCGTATACCAATAATATTCTACAAATAGTTTTTTCTGAAATCGGTGGAACCGAGTACAGAAAATAAATAAATCTTAAATACAGCCAACAAGGATAAAAAACGGTAAGAAAACTAAAATTAGTCGGAATAGTAGTCTAAATGAGATTAAAAGAAGAAAAAAAAGATGAAGAAGAATTCAAATATAAATTAAATAAAAACGAAATTGAATTGTAAAAAAAATGCCCGCCGACAAAATTTCATACAATATTTACAAGTATAAAAGATTAGAAAAATGAAGAAATTTTAAAATTAAATATTATTAGGAAACTATATAAAAAACAAAGCTTAAGTCTAAAAAAATAAGATATACAGAAAATGGAACGTTTAATATATATATTCTTGAATTTTTTATGCACCATTTTTCTATGTCAATTGCTGACTACATTTCACGTATCATAGTTAACTACATTTTAGTTTTATGAACAAAAAGAATTAGACAATTCTACTATATTCTAAATGTCATTCGGAAAAGCATGGGGCGAATCATATAAACTGTAAGAACAAATCAAAGAAATGTGTTTTGCTTTTCTACATCACATGAATGTTTTTTCTTAAATGAAGTAAATATATCAGTTTATGACCAGTTAACAAATACAGACGACATTTTTCTTTAGCGAAGCACTAGAAATTTTTTTAAAAAATTTGTTCGGTAACACAGGCCTTGTTGGAATGCTTAAGCATTCCACCTGCTTGTTTCGCATTACACAATGAAATTACTTATAAGCAAATAACACCAAAGTGACTGAATAAAATATAAAATAATCGTATGAAGAGATCAATGAATGAATACGTATAAAAGTATGCCAATAACTCATCCACTTTTATATTACTTATTACTTTATGGTATACAGGTAGTTCATCTTTCCTTAGACATGGCTTTAATGATTCTAATTTTTACCGGCCTAAATAGCGACAGCCTAACTGAAAAAAAAAGTTATCTCTCTCGAGGAATTTAACCTGTAAGGAAATAAAAAGCCAATTATACAGAACATCAGAGAGAGAGGGAGAGAGAGAGAGAGAGAGAGAGAGATTTGACATTTCTATGGGATATATTGAGGAAAGAGGACTTATTGACTGGTACAAGGACAGTGGAAATCACCGAATAACTTTTCTAAATGAAAGAGATTATGAGAGATAGGAAAATACAATAATTATTATCTGGTATAAAGAACAGTAAAATGTCCAGAGACATGATTGTCAATGCCCTTAAGTGACAGGGCACTTTGAAGAAGAAGAGTATATTTTGACTCCGGGAAACCACTTCCAACTTAAGCGCGTTCTACCATTACCTTATAAGATCCCATTACATCAAAACAAGGTTAAATTATTTTTTTTTATTTTTAAAAAAATGAATTGTAAAGCATGTATTTAGTCGTTCTCACTTCACACACTCACACTGATACACACACATACACAAGTTACGACATATATCCACACACACACACATTCACTTCCCATATATATATATATATATGTATGTGTGTATGTGTGTGTGTAAAAAAATAGGAAAGAACTCGTTAGGTAAATAATGCAAAGTTCTTTAGTATTTTTGTTATTTTTAAAAGTAGAGCATAAATAAAATTATGTATTTAAACATATACTCTTATGCAGCGTTGGAATCATATTTTTTATTTCAAAAAATCGTATTTTTTATTTCAAAAAATCCTATTTCTTATTTAGAAAAACATTTTTTATTTAAAGAAATCATATTTTTTTTTATTTAAAAATATGCTCTTATGTAGCGTTGGAATGATATTTTTAAATAAATAATTAATATATATATATATATATATATATATATATATATATATATATATATATATATATATATATATATATATATATATATATATATATATATATGCATGTATACATCTATGTATGTAGTGTTAATGTGGAGAAACTTATAAACTTAAAAGTCTGGTGTTGGTGCGACATGCCGACTTCGAGGTTCGTGATCGCATTACAGCAATGCCTTCACTCTTCTGGGCTGTTTTCTTCTTTGTATGTATGTATGGATTTTTTCAGGACATTTTCCAGGAATCTCGATGTAAATTGCCCAAAAGTTTCTAAGAATTTACGACGTTCGGCTGCCATAACCTATAATGAATTTATTTTTTGCTGATTAATAAGTTTTTTTCGAGCTGTGAAGTTGTATACAATTTTTTTTCATATGGGAGATTTTAATATATTTCATACAAAAATCGAGATGTTTGAAATTATTTTAAATTGCCCGTTCAGCTTTTCTCATTTTTTCTTTTTCTTTTGAAACTCATTTAAATATTTATTTGAATCGTAATTTTTGGTTGCGATTAATGAACATTCGTCGCACAAACACAGTTGTTTTTTCACTATGCATTTTGTTTTGTATTTTTCTCTTATAGATGAGCATTTGTTTGTTTTATTTTGTTATAATGTCTGATGGTACATGATCTGCTTGACTTATTTATGCATAGTTTAAAGGTTAATCGATGATATAGTATTTGTGCTACTAATATGCGGAAATCTGTATTTGTATTATTGTTAGTGCGATTTTACAAATGAAAAAAACGATTTTAAAATAGGTCATTACGTTGTTTTGTATTTTTATATATTGTTAGTTGTCCTCTTGTTAGAATTTTTAACTTTCTAGGAAGCTCTAAGCTTAATTTGTTTTTGCATTTTTGTCCGGCAGCTTCTCTGTATATTTATTATTCTTTTATTGTTTAATTATTGTGTTTTGAATCTGTATACAATTTTGTGGTATTATGATTTTTATGTTACTTTTCATCATTTACATGATCAGGGTATAAGCGTTAATTAATATTTGTTTTATATTTTAAAGCACGTTATATAAAATAGTACTTGCAGATTATATTAAATATGCACTATTTATTAAATCATTTGTGTATGTTCTCTATATTAAGCGTAGATTTGAATTTTTATAGGTGATAGGTAAACATATTAGACTGTTGTCCTCATCTTACTTGCCATATTTCCGACGTTTCCTCCGTTGGATAAAAGCGCTGGTGAAGAAATCAAAAAGTGCCGTTAATTCCATACCTGGCAACAGTAGAGGGATCAATATCTGTGTCAGTAAAGGGAAGAAACTGAAATTGGGATATCAAAAATAGAAAGGCATATTACGTGGAATTAGAACAAACTACACCCATGGTCTAAATAAAGGAGTCGGTTTCAAATTATAACCCATCTGAAATGCTAACGTCTTCTGAAAAGGCCGGGGATTACAACTGTCGAAACGTCGGGAATATGGCCTTGACGATGAGGACAACAGTCCGAACGATGTCAGTAGTGTAACATTGTTACAATACCTCATCTCAGAAATATAGATAGATCTATAATGAATTACTAGTTTTAAAGACATGATTATTTTATTTATGCGAATCCATTCATGAGAGAATTAACGGGTTATAATTATGTTCAGTTTTATTTCCTATTGTATCGTGAATATATCGCTAATATAAATTATACAGGAACATTATTAATTTCAATACCTATTGTTTTGTTGAAACGTACCTTGCTGTGTATGTTTTCGGAGTTTAGTTACCTTAATCCGCAAATAAATGTTTAAGTGCTTTAAAAAGTGGTATAACGTCACATATGGAATTTATCGTGTTTTCATATAAATTAAAGATTCATTTTATTGTTTAGAAAGCATGGAAGGCATGTGTAGTAATTTATAAAACTAATGATGTTAACGATGATCCAGATAAGATAGGGTCTGAATTCGTACCTATAGCTTGGATTGTCTGCCAGCAATTTATAGATACACGTGAAACATGAGATTATAGAGCTTAAACAGCATATTGACTCTTAAGAAGATACAGTGAGATAAATATTTTTTGTTATAGTAATTTACTAAGCCTATTCTACATCCCCAACTACGATAATGGCTTGATAGTGAAATTTACGATTACTTAATTTTCTTTGAATTGTTTTTGCTAGACATTTCCACAGATGGTTTGCACAACATATCAACACAATTGTTAGGTTTTCATTATTCTGTGTAACGTCCTTTATTTTTATATGAGAATCGACAGTTTTCAAATGAACCATTTTGAATGAGAATAGCCCATCTAGACATTGATTTGAGAAAATGAAGCATGATGATACATATAAAACATATATTAAGTATAACTTTAACAGAAAAACGATAATAATATTACATCATTTGACATCATAATTCATTTGGCACATGAACGCATTTCGACGGATTAGTTCAAAAACACTATTAATCATGGAATCTTTCAAATGTTTATCGTAGCAGGTTAGACAGCCTCTGCTGAAGCTTTGATGGTCTCAATTAAGATGTATTTCGACGTACATTGGAGTACATAGCCATGGAAATCTTGTTTAATAATGGACCAACTATTTTCAATAGAGTTGAGGTCAGTTTACGAAGCTGTTAAATTTAGTTCGAAACAAAGAGCCAGCTATT
>CAHIKZ030000804.1:1757500-1800000 GCA_903632075.3 Acanthosepion pharaonis | reverse complement strand
GTATTATCTTGATGAATCACTGATTTATTTCCGATTAATATATCTCTAAACTGTTAACAAGGATATGAGTGTTATTTAAATGTTCTGAAATTGATCTGTGTTCGATCAAGTGAAACGTAAAGAGGCCTCCGTCTTCGTTATTGTTGTTAAACTAACAAGTATTAACATTTTTATCAGAAATGGAATCATGGAAAGGATATTTAAATTGATATACGATGTTTGTCATTTGGAAGGCTCTAATTGACGGTGAAGATTTGTTATTGAAGTTTAGGTTGGTTGTAGTAAATTTAGTATAGTATATAATTATTTCTATTTTATTACTTGAATCAGTGTCGCATATATTAGTCTTTATGAGTCTTTTTTATAATTTTCTCCTCTTGCTCATAATTAGTATGCATTTGCTCACGGTATAACATTTTAACATTTTTAGATTTATTTGAGGACGTATTATGTTGACTTTTATTTGTGTTGATATGTATAATAGCTTGTCTAATTTATTCCTCAACGGTGTAATTAGGAAAGTCATTACTAATGAGAGTTTTTTTTTTAATATTATTAAAATCAGTATAGAATTTTTTTTTTATTGAAAGTTTGCTTTTGCACGGTTATTATGTTCCTTATAATAGCTATTTTTAATCTTGATGACATTCGCTTTTATATTTGAGAGTTCACGTGATTATACTAGTTGCTTTTTCATATGGAGATGTAGGAAATGTATTATTAATAGCGTCTATCATTATATCAAGGAATTTGATTTAATTTTCGTTGTTAAATTCTTATGTGAAATTAAGTACAAAGTTTTTTTTAGTTCATTTATTTCGTCAATGATTTGGATTAAAATGAGAATATTATCTACATATCTAGATATCGACTAAAATTAATTTTATATTGATAACAATTAAATAGATGCACATCGGCGCTCAGTTAATAAAAACTGGAAATTGACAACCTCAAGAGTACATTATATACAATAGATCTATTCAGTAATCACTAACAGATAACTTAGTAATATTAACGCTCTTAGTTACTTTTAAACGCGGTAGTGTCATCACTTTTCTAAAAGTTGTCTCCTTTTCACACACAGGGAAATTTCCCCTGTCAAAGAAAAGCCAAATAAGCCCCGAGAAATAATATCATTGCTACATGCAATGTTCCGACATGTTTAATTGTTTATGGGTTTCACTACACAAATAATTATATTACTTGGTCTTCCTAAACGCTTCCCATGAAGGTAATGACCAAGGTTTCATTCATCCTGTGATTGAACGAGATCATTTACTGGCAGAATGATTTAACTGACTCCCTACAAATTTTTAAACAATTAAAAGTATTCATTTTACTAATAACTATAGTATGGCAGAAATTGAACAGAGAAACGGATGCACGAGATATAGTTTAACCCCACACGGCAAATTTCACCAAACCAAACCATGAAAAATCTAGTCATGTTCTCAAATTGACTTCTCAGATGGAAAAATTCATAAGGGTGCCATGCATGGCGCTAAACTCGTTTTGAAATATCTAAATAGTCATCTGTATAAAACCCTATTCTAATATCAACGGTTAAATAGCTTTGATCTTGTAAATTAAGGCCAGCGTCATATTTCTAAAACGATTGAGGCCTAGCGCTAGAGAATAACAAAAAGTACTGCACCAAATAAGAGAAACCACATCATATGTGATCTATCCACATCAGCAACAAGTAAAATGGATAGAACATCTAAATCAAAGTGAAAAAAATACGATGTAATAAAGATCTTAAGCTAACACACTATTTCAAGTAAAAGGGTAGAAAAAATCGTTGTAAGAGAAAGATTTTGTGAATTTTAACAGGAAGCTGTACTGTCTCATAAGCCAATGAATGTAAAATTGTTCCTTTCAGATAAACGTCTAATATTAACATTACCACACCTATATTCTTTTCCTTTGTGCCATGTCCCTTCAGAATATTGGCGACCATGCCTCTCGATATTTTTTGTCCTCTTTAGATATTAGTATATTTTACTGTTTGGTACCTTACAAAAATATTTTTATGCAATATATTTACACCAACTCGCTAGGTGGGTTGTGAGTTGTTTTCCTCTGTCCATCTTCCCTCAAATTTTCCAGTGAGGATCAACTTTTCCAATCGTTTATTTCCAGATGATATACCCTATAAATTTTATCTGACTGTTTCTACTATAATGTGTGATTTTTTTCAAATTCTTTATAAAACTTTGACAATGTTCATAAGTTTATCCCATCGTACTCTCAGCAGCCTTTAGTAGCACCACATTTCTGTTAACTCAATATTTTCTTTTTTAGGAAAAGTGTAACAGTATATATTTTCCCATTATTGGGATATATATATATATATATATATATATATATATATATATAGAGAGAGAGAGAGAGAGAGAGAGAGACAGACAGACAGACAGACAGACAGACAGACAGACAGAGATTTTAAAAGAAATATAGATATACATAAAAATGTATTCCATAAGGTCATGTGTATGGTTTACATCTATAATCTCTGTCTGATTTCAGTAGTCAATAGCTTTGTAATAAATGTATAAAACCAAGTTATTAGCTTCGACTAATTTTTTCATCTGAATCAGATTTATGCGCAATGGATTTTTTTTATGTTCTACTAAAATATATCTAGAGAGTGTTCTACATTGGATTTTTTTGCAAACGCAATCAAGTAAAAGTTCTTCAAAGATATATATTTTTTTATCCTTTAAATAGTCTGAAAATATGATTTGATTCTATGTTATTTTTTGTCCAGTCTTAATCGTGTCACCAATGTACGGAGGCGTGGGAAAACTTACAATAGTGAAATATCATACGAACAATTTAGTGTAAGTTTTGCGTGTTCATTCTGTTCCAGTATAAAAAAAAAGAGGGAATGCGTGCAATCCGATGTTTTTAAGACTTGAATCTCACCAATGAATCTGAAGAGAGCAGAAATATTATCGATACTAAATTTCAAGTTCTCTTCTCCTTTCACGGCTACTCCTCGCTTTTTATCAATCAGTCACTCTTTCTTTCCCTCCCTTTCTCTCGCGTGCGTGTATGTGTGTGTGTATGTCTTTCTCTGTGTGTGTGTCTGTGTGTCAGTGTCTCTCTGTATGTGTGTTAATAAAAATACAAGAAGAAAATATTTCAATTCACTGCGTTTCATTACTTGTAGTAGTTTATCAAGGTAAATTTAGAAATTTCATTTAGATCCCAATATTTATGCACAGAGGAAACTTCTCTCATAGATAATAACTAGATATATTTATTATTAGGTAAAGAACCATTAATAGATTAATTTTAAATATGTGCGATGCTGAACTCTTGGGTAAGTACATTGAAATTCTGGCGTCAATTATAGTATCTCCTACAATTCTGTTCAATCGATGTAGTTGCTCTAGCATAAGAAACTGAAGAAAACAGTGTTACTTGCTATTTGTTAGAAATTTCACCCCAAGCAAGGCAATGCAATCATTAATATGCAAGAGGTTACTTAGTGTGAACGATTACAAGAAAACACATTACTGTGGAGAGAGAACAATAAAAGAATAGGAATTAAAATAAATGTTAACGATTGACTTTGCATTTAAATTTTTGAGGATGAAAAGTGACTGGAATACAGGAAGCCGGAAGAGAGTTCTACAAGTTAAAAGTGAGGGAGAAGAATCTGTTAGCATCGAATTAACGGTCAACTGAAAAGTTGTGAGACCTTGCTGCTAATATGTGCTTGAATTCATAATGTTTAGATACCATAGAGGAAAATTCATTGCAATAATCTCTATGAAATTATATATAGGAATGCACAGGGAAGCTAGGTTACGGCGGTTGGAATGGATCTGAAGCCGTGATGCCATGTCAGGACGGCAAAAAAAGAAACATCATCCGATAAAAAAGATACACTTCATTTTTTTTTATTTCTCGTCTGGTTAACAAAGGACATAGGCGTCTCCGAAAATTCAGACTCTTAACATCTTTCTCATTATACCTCCCAAATCGTGAAAACGTCTACTAATATGCAATGAATATTATTATTAATATCATTATTTTTTGTTTTTTATATTTCTCGAATATCTTTCATCAGCCTATTCTATCTATCTATCTATCTATCTATCTATCTATCTATCTATCTATCTATCTATCTATTACGGTTATATCTAGCCATGTCAACTATTAAATAATGAGACAATGACGCCAATCTAGTACTTTGCTAAAATTCATAAAGTCTAGTCACAGTAGGGAAACTCCATTACAACAAGTATTTATAGAAAATGCAAAATGATGCTACGTTACTGCAGCTGTAAACAAACTGAAGTTGAGCTGACTGGTCAAGACGAACAACATTACATCTTATCTAAGAATTTAACAGAAGATTCGGTGTTTGTATATATAAATTCTATAATGCGGAAAACGTTTCATAATATATAGCATATACGTAAAAAGAACTGTTATTCTGAGGTTATGTTCTTGAAATAAATTTGAAATTCAAAAGTCTTGTATAATGCATGAATCAAATAACACATAAGAAATCCATAGGTTACATTAGATCGAAAAAGGCTTCAGTTATTTCAGTTGCAATATAAATATAATCATCGATATATGCACAACTTCTAAACACAATTTACATAGATATCTAGGAACTATCTCATTGATAGCAATATTAATGGCATTAATGTTTGATGGGAAATCTTCTTAGAGACTTGTATCAGAACGTAATACTCAGTATCCACTGAAAAAAAAGTTTTGCAAAGACTCCAATACAACCTATGAAATAACATTTCCGACAAAATGAATTAAATTAAAACAACAAAAAAAAACGGTGCTAACGCATGACAGGATCTGATTTATTTACTCTTTTGCCGACTAATTGACGGAAAAATGAGGGTCAATTAAGTTTTTTAGGGCTAGTGGTAGGCTAGGGCTAGAAGTTTCCCGTAAACGATTGAAGAATCAGTTAATACGCATTTTACATTTACATTGATACATGGTTTAGCGCCACTTACTAGCGTTTCTTTCGCTTCGTCTCGTCATGCATTTGCACAAAAAAAAAATGTTTCCTCCAACACGATTCATAGCTAAATTAATGCATAAATTGATTTAAAGGAACTACTCAGAAAGAAAATTACAATGTAACAATGCAAGCGCTACAGAAATTAGCACTTCTGCCCACCCCCACCTCTGCACATATGGGGGCCCCACGTGGTTGAGAGATTCATGGTAGTAAGCACCGGCCGTGTCGATTATTATAGTTGATAAATAGTTTTTAAAAAATACGCTGCAGAGATTAGACCTCTCGGGGCTCAAGTTTCGTTGGGTTTCCAGCCTAATACTGCACCGCACCGGCCATGCAGTTAAACGATATATATTATTAGCTGATGACTGACAATGTAACGTCAGTTTAAGAATAATTTAAAAAACAATATCGGATATAGAGAGAAAAATAGCAGATAACCATAAAAAAAATTGCAAAGGCCACACAGAGGCCCCCAAAATACGCCTCCTCCCAGGTCGATGTCTCGTTTAGTAAGACGTACCGGCCCTGCCCACCCTGTATACAATACTATTCGTCATACATTAACTGGTTAAGGGAGAAATCATATTTTTTCGGCGGTTGCTTTTATTTTTAGAAGAATTTATGTTATCTTTGTTGGAAACATAATTGTTTAATATAATTTTTTAATGGGAGATGAATATGTCTATGTTATTAACGTAACTATAGCAGACCTAAACATTTTTCTTAAAAATCTTTTTTTTTTTAATATTGGGAAATAATTAAAGTGCCTATGAATGAAATTTATGAAAATTATTCCGATATTAGTTTGGACATGAGAAGTGGTTTAAACCATATAACTTTACGTTTACGCTGTGTCTGACTATTTTTAACTTCTTTTTTATTTTATTATTGCCGTAGATGGTGGATAATCTAACAAGGACTGAATGTAACTTTCTCGATGTAACCTTAAACATTAATAATATTCATTATAAACCATACACAAAGTAACTATATAACCATTCATAAGGGAGTAAAGAATCAATCCATCAACAAAAAATTCAAATTAATTTACTTATATCAGTATCTGTACTTAAATAAGTAACTGCCACATATATGTCATATTTACTACCGTGTACGCATCTACGCACATACACATACGTATCCAAATCTGCATATCCATACATGAGTGTACTCTCATATATGCTACTATCTTTAGCAACGAACCACCACTTCCCGTATCATCCTCTACAAGTCCTTACGGTAAGAGGTTTTAGGGGAATTTTAGTTTGTTTTTATGACTGCATTTGAAGAAAAGCTCTTTTCATTAGTTCAATAATTAGTTAGCATTTGTGTATTTGATTATTGTGATTTTTCTTGTATAAACAGATCGCATCTGTCCCAGGATTTGTTGTGAGTTCCGAACCGATAGATGAATTCCCATTTGACAATTGGGGTGATGTTATTATCCTTAATGTTCCAATAATGTTCGGATAGAGCGTTTTCACTTCTCAAATTCCTATTTGAGGAGCAATATCTGTGGATGTACAGCTTTTGTTTCCCATGTCAAGCGGATATTCCTAGATATGTATTCATGTCCTTGGTATACTTTCTCGCGAAAATGGTAACCTGGTATACGAAACTTTCCGAATTACAGTCGCCTCCGACTGGACAAATGGTTCCGGTTTTACTGTTGCAAGATGGTTTTACCCTTGCTGTTTTGTCGTCTTGTGATGCTTTTAATATTTGGCTGTTGTGTCTACTAATAATGTTCTGCATGTCTCTAGTGCAGGAGTAGCTAATTTTGAGGGGTTTTCTGCTAAAGATATCATGTAAAGGGTTGCTTTGGTGAAACTGTTTGTCGATTAAGTATAAGGAGTATCTATCTACATTTAGATTGGATGGTTTACAGGAAGAGGGGAGTTGAGCCAGATTACCTTGGTTTTTCTGTTTGTGATTTTCATTGATTTAATATTTTCTTGAGGTTCATGGAAGACTAGTTTTTACTTGAACTTGCTCCTATTAAGAACCTCATTATAAGACGATTTTTTTCATTAACTATTTTTCTGTGTGAAGAAAATTTATTTAATCTAGTATCTAGACTTTGGAGAACTTGTTTAATTATGGGGTTTGGGTGATTTGAGTTTACGTTAATGTACGTCAAAGATTGGTTTGATTTTTAGATTGGCTGATATTTTTCGAGAGATTAAGGTGACATCTAAAAATTGACTATATTGCGGTTAGACGAGATATCAATTTTAAATCCCCCAAATTGGAAGGCTCTTATTATTCTGATTTGTACTTTAGAGTATAGAGGGTCATTGCTGGCAGTGATGTGGATCAGTCCTACGTCCTTGTATATGACAACGTGCTTCAACTTGAGTCGATAATTCTACTAAGAGTGGCCATTATGTAGATCCCTACTAAGTCCGCAATTTGAGCTGAGACATGTGCTTACATAGGAACGTCTAAATTATCTTTTTTGTCTGTAAAATAATTTTGTTATTTATTCTATCCACCTATTGTATTTGACCATGTTATAATCATTTCTAATTTTTATTTGTACTAGGGATTATCTCATAACCATCAACCCACAGTATAAATCCATTTATATATTTCCAAAAATGAAGAAATACCTAAGCAATTCAAGCTGCCATGCATTTCCGTATCACTCTCTTCTTCCCTAAACCTTAAACTCCTTCGATATCGCCTTCTTGTGTTCCCCTCAACTCAATGTCTCCACTATTAGACTTTCGATAATCCTTAGCTTTATCCATAAGTTTGGTATTTGTTTTGAATGTATATTAATTCTAGAATTTGCTGTATCCATCAATTGTATCTGACAATATTAGTGTGATTCCTAATTAATATTTGTACTTGGGACCACATCATAAAAATCAGCCCACTTTATAAAACCATTTACTTCTTTCCAAAAATAAGGAATTATCTAGACAGGCCAGTCTGCAAAAGTTAAAACTAACACGCCTTTCCTTCTCATCATCTTCTTCCCCAAGCCTTCCACAGCTTCTATATATTCACCAACCCTTGCGTTCACCGCAACAATCTATCTTCACTGAATATCACAATTCGGCCTAAAAACAAATGCTTAAGTTTTACCATATTAATACCGAATTTTGTTTAGATTAAGTTCGCTATAATTAAATTAATTTGAATCCACCTAGATTTCTCATGCATAAAAACGGCAAAAAAATACGAATCATCTTTAAAATCTAAACATGGTAGAGCAAATTCTTGGTTGAAAAAATTGAGTACTTTCAAACAATAAACTCTCTGCCCTGTTTTTATTCAAACCCTCACTCTCATCTTCCCTCCCCTGTAAAAATCTAAAATGACCGTCCTGTGAAGTTCCTCCATTTACGTAGAAGGTTTCGGTCTGATTAGATGAACATCTCGGTATTCACGAAATGAAAATTCTAAACGAAATGGATAATTAAATTCTCCGTCTTTTCAATATAATTATTATACTAGCAGTAAGGCCCGGCGTTGCCCGTGCTTGATTCAAAAATCGTACGACTCATAAAGCAATCGCTATATTTTGCCTTAAAATACTTTTGCCCTTCATTGCTTTTAAAGGAGTGCCCTTTGCCGTGCTGAAGTTGCTACATGCCTTACTTCTTGCCTATCTCACACTGCGAATTTTTTCTAAGCTCTATACTAAACATTAAATCTGTTACGAAAAAGAACTAAACAAAATGAACAGAAAACGATCAGCTTTAAAAAAGGACTCGTAACTGGAAAAACCGAATGAAAAAAAAATGTTAACAACAAATACTTGTTCACACCTAACCCAGTTCTGCGGAATCAGAAACAACCTTGAGTTTAAGCAAGCGAATGAACCAATTGGAGTAATATGCCATGCAGATTTAAATTTTTCCCACTTTTGACGAATGCATCTATCGATTTGTTTTGCATGCTAGCATGCTAGTTAACATTCGTGTCAGTCAGCTGTTGGCTCTCAAGCTGGCCAATAGAATCTTCCTGCATATTCGTGGCAGCCAGCTATAGGCTCTCACACTGGCCAGTAGAAAAAGGCCACAAACTACATGAAAACTGTCGTAGAAGCATGAAAAAATCAATTATTTCCACTATCGATGTGAGTTGGGAAATGCAAAATCGGTCTTGGCCTTTCCGCTAACTTGGGGCATGTGCATGTAAATTTACGTACACATCCGTCGAAAATTAGGGAACCCCTTAATATTGGAGAATAGTCTCTATATATTTAAGCCAGTTTAATCTGTGAGGCCCGTGATACACTACCCGGCATGCAGAAAGTCACCTTCGTCCAAACACTCACCTTACTTTCTTGAATACCTGGTCTGATAATGAGTGCAAATTCTATATTAAAATGTCTATACACAAAAGTTGAGCAATTTTCTATTCTTGGAATATATTTCGCATCGCAAATGTTTGGCCACGCCAAACAGTTTTCAATGAACCAGAGAATAATAAAAACAACAATATTTAAACAGTTTATCAAGAAATATATTAGACCAGTCAATGGACGAGGCTTATCAAAGTTCGACTGAGCCTTCTTTTAAGAACAACAGCCAACTATCAAAATCAGCTAAAATGTGTTTGACAGATATCAATGCAAACATTTCCATGATAACATGGCATTGTTGGGCGGATGGCTTCCTAGACATGATGAAACGGACCTAACATAAGGCAACACATAAAACCTATGAACATCGGCTATTGTTTAACCTAAAGAGCGATAGGTTCCCCTAGATTTCCTTGCCCAAGACGTACTACGTATGAATGACTTCTTCACCGGCTTTCATCCCAATTGCTTAGCTTCACTGCAACAGTACACTCATCACCGGTCATCGATTGAGGGTGATCATACTTAATATATTCTGCTGGTATAAAATGGTTTAGACTTTATATGTACAAGATCTTTTATAATGTGCTTGGAATTTGCTTTAGTAATCATGTTGTTTTGTCTTTGCTTAAAATAAATTATGAAATTAGCTATATTTTAATTCTTGAACCTGACGACTAGAAAATTATATTTCACCGTAACTAACATAAATTTCAGAACAATGCCGTCAATTTGTTAATAGACAACGAAGTAGGATTAATGAGGATAGTATAAAGTAAGCAATTTAGTAAAACAATTCTTTTGAAATTTTCGTTTTTTTTCTCTCTTTCTGCTTTATATAACGTGTTGATTAAGACACAGTAACATTGATAGTGGATTCCCTTAAAATTTACTCAGACTTGAGTAATATTGCATCCAAAAGTGTTACTTATAAATATGTTTGTGTATTTTAGAAGATAGTTTAAAGAGTTTACAAATATTTCAAGTGTATCTATAATTTTGTCGAGATCCTATGCGTGTATATGTATAACTGTATGTCGTTGTGTACATAGTTACTATGCCAGAACGATCATTTTATTTCTGTGGCAAAGTGAACGTTTTCGCGATAGAATTAACGCATTTCAAATATACTCAATATATATTTCCAGTGTTAATATGCTGACGTGCATCCATTATCGTTTTTACACATAAGAATCAATAAAAATATATATAGCACAGAATTACATTCATTTTATGTGCATAGTCATGTGTCTGGTCGATAAAATGTAGCAGGAAAATAGGGAAATAAATATATATGCGAAAAAAAAGCATTTACATTGGTATGGTTCTTTTCTTTCTTTTTTTCAGGCGCTAAAGTAAACATTTCTTTCGGTACGAAGATATTTTCCTACTGTTATTGTTATATGCCTAAAGGAAGAAATTCACTTATAGTAACATTAGAAAATATAATCTTTAAGACCTTCACTTTCTTCTTCTCTCAAAATGCTGATGCATAATCGGGAAAGGAGCAATGCCTGAAAACATTGATCACCTTAGTGCAGATTTGTGTAGATAGCTATTCTGGAGATCCAAAAACACAATTCTCAGCAATGTTCTCTGGTTTTGTGCTATATATAAGTGTGCCTTTGTATAGCAATTGTTGCTGTTCTGTAAATAGTTGTGCCAAGTAAATACACTCAAGTTGGGTTCAAGCACAGTTTCGAAGGTCTAATAGGATGTCGGACATTTTCAGTTAAACATCTAGTATTATTTTTATGTAACTTAGTAAAACAAATTCTACATATAGTTGGCCTATCGTAAACGCAGTATGAAAAAACGATGCAATAGAATTTTTCTATTTTATTTACAATATATTAGAATCTTTTATGCATCCAATATGTTATTCATCTATGTTACGTATCCCTGGCGGTCTACAACTGTCCACTCCTTTGTAGCTCTAAATAAATTGTCTTATTTTTCCTAAAACATTTTCTACCATTCATTAACAGGATCGCTAGGTAGTTTAAGCGTTGTTTTTCTTTGTCCATGTTACCTAAACTCTGTCATGTGAATATCAGACGTTCGAAGCCCTCTACCGCCATTATAGTCCCTGGAAATTTCATTTCTATTTCCGATGCCAGCGTTATTTTTGTTTCCATTTTCTATAAAATTTCTTCGCTGTACCGTCCACGATATTCCCAGAATCATTCTGTAGAACAATATATATGTTGCTTGAATTTGCACTATTTGCATCTTTTGGACTGTTGCCATATTCACAATGTTTAAATGATATACGTTCGAAGCGAACTCTTACTTTAGTGCACGGATATAGATTGTTTTAATCTATTTTTGGATATCTTATTTTTAGTTAATTTCCTTTAGTAATTCAAATCACCAAATTTTTGTTTCCTCTCTTGTGAGTCACATTTTGGGTTACTTCAACATACGCTTTTGTTACACTGGGTCATGTGTTGTTGGGAGCATTGAGCAAATTTCAGGGAATTGTAAACCTAATGTTTCAGAAACAAAATTAGCAAGCAAGGTTTTATATTGTAATACTACTACAACTACTACTACTACTACTAATAATAATAATAATAATAGTAATTATAATAATGAAAAATATTTAATGTTTGAATGTAGGTTTTGAAATGGATCATGGTGGATGTACCACCTTGCATTGGGTGAAATTAAATTGAAATTAAATCTATGTATCACGCTATCTCAAGATATTTAACACTCACACAGAAGGAGAAAAAAAAAACAACCATGACAGGGTAGATTAATATGTGCATTAGAAATAATGAAATAAAAACGGCAGCAAACTGATTTGAACATCATCTTGAATCGATGAAGGGAATTGAGGCTGATACGCTTCTCATTTTTCAATCAAAAGAAATTAATTTATACAAGCAAATCGATCAAACTTTATTGCACATCATAAAAGAAAATGTTTGCATACTGATTGACATAAGTGTACCAAGTGACAGAAACATATCTGCAAAGGTTTTTGAAAAGATTAATCAAGTAAATAGGCAAAGAGATTGAAACTGAAAAAAAAAATATAGCACTTAATAATAATAATAAAAAAAAAAAAAAACTTTCCTGTTTGGGTTGCAAATTTGTGTCTAATAAAGAAAGGGACACAAGAATATATAAAGAAAAAGATATTTTGGACCATCACACAATGATATTCAAAAAAAATAGTTCTTCTTGCGAAGACGTTTTTTAATTTATGTTAGTTTTAATAACTACACTGCGTGCCAAATTATTATTGAGATAACTTTGTTTCTAATATTTCAAAAACTGCCCAATCAATTCACACAAAATTTTCACTCAATATTGGCAACATTGACCTGCGCAATCACTGAAATTTTCGTACTGATCTGCGCAATGTAAACAAACTGGCGTCATATTTGTTATCAGCACGGTGATTTGAGCGTGTCAAATTATTAGAATGGTTTAGTAAAATTCACAGAATTGAGTAAACAAAACGTTTATTAATGTTGCACGTGAAGGTTTATGATCAAAAGAAGCTAATAAATAAGATAATCAAACAAATAATAACAGATACAAACAAAGGCGCAGTTTTAAACAAATTAATAGGGAACGTACTTACCCTGTTTTGAAATTACTTGAAGAAGTCGACAATCCATAGAATTTGTTAATTGTAGGATGTCATCTGCTGTAATTCCGCGAGATATGTCAAGAATTGATTCCCACAACTCAGTGTTGCTCCTGAATTGTCGTCCGTTGGCGTACAGTCTTCGCTTCATGATGCGCCAAAGGATTTCGATTGGGTTTAAATCCGGAGAATTTGCTGGCCATTTCATTTTTCGAGGTTCATCGAAGCCTATCTGTTTCAAATATTCAGTAGTCTTGTTAGCAGCATGTGAGGGAGTTTTCATCCACGGTTCAAGATGCTCCTTCATGAACGCTATGTATGCATCAGCAGTCATTTTGACGCCATCTGGTACACTCCATTGGCCCAGTAATGTTTTTCCAATAATACCACCCCAGATCATTATGCTTACACCGCTTTTTTCACTGTTTGATGACACCTCCCTATCATTTTAGAAATTTCTATGGTAGATTTACCTTTTGAGAGTGCTAAGGTGATAGTTTTCTTTTCAGCATCACTTCAACTGCTTTTACTGAAGATCTATATCACTGAATTCTTACACTTTTCTAATAATTTGGCACGGTCAAATCACCGTGCGGATAACAAATATGGTGCGAGTTTGTTTACATAGCGCTTATCAGTACGAATATTTTAGTGATTGTGCAGGTCAGTGTTGCCAACATTGTGTGAAAATTGTGTTTAAATTGATTGGACGATTTTCGAAATATTAGAAAAAAGTTATCTCGATAATAATTTGGCACGCAGTGTATATTTTGTTTCATTAAAAATAATAACAAATATTCATATTCGTTGCTTATTCTAAGTCACTGATTATTCGCATTACATGTTATTATTAAATAGATGTAGGCAAAAAAGTATTTGAATAATAATAATATTAATAATAACTATAATAATAATAATAATAATTATTATTATTATTATTTATGGGATAATTTTATGGAGTTTTACAATAGACACAGAGAGAATAATCAAAGTTATTCACTTTGACATAGTGATCGAAGACAACAAGAACAGAATATATCTTCTTTTTGATATGGCATTTACTGAAGATTGTGATCTATCTTTGTCAATCTTGAAAAACTAACAAAATGCCGGGAACTTGAAGTGGGAATCTCAAAAATGTAGCATGTGGTCACATAAATAATTGCATTCGTATTTGGAGCCATCGGATTGATTGAAAATGTTCCGATAGATTCAAGGAAATGATTCCTGATAGTTCATGATTTAAAAAATACAAAACATATTACTCGAAAGTACAGTTTACATATTATGAAAAGCTTTATATATGAAAAATATGTGTGATCTTAGATTTTGTTGTTGATTTAAAAAAAGAAATATCAGTAGAAAATGTCATGGACCCAAAAGGAAATGCGTATTCAACAGAAATCTAGTAATAATAATAATAATAATAATAATAATAATAATAATAATAATAATAATGCAAAAGTAACTTTCAAGAAAGGTAGAATTGCAGAAACACCTTTAATAGATTTAGATTTTGTCACAAAGATTAGGGAACTGGAGCATATAAGTACCTAGGAATTAGCGAAGGAGATGGCATACAACACCCCCAAATGAAGGAAAAATAAGAAAAGAATACTACAGGCGTGTACGTCTGGTACTAAATACTGAGCTAAACTCAAAAAACAGGATATCAGCCATAAACACATTGGCTGTCCCTGTGGTGCAATACAGCTTTAATGTCCTTAACTGGACCATAGCTGAAATTAAGCGAATGGATGCCAAAACGAGAAAGCTACTCACTTTCTATCGCATGCATCATCCCAAAGCTGATGTCGACCGCCTGTATGTGTCCAGATCCGAAGGAGGTAGAGCATTAGTTGAACTAGAACTGTCCTACAAAACTACAACAATTGGCCTCCAAAGATATTTGGAAACTACAGAAGACTGGATGATGGTATGCGTCAAGGAACATGAAAGTAGTAAGCGTCTCTATTCCGTAATGAAAGAAGCCAACAGATTCAAAATGGAGTTCCAAATGGGCTTAGAGATGCAACTACAGCACAATACACCGGCTGAAACTGCAAAATACCTAAAAAAGATAGCTAAGACGAATGCAACCGACCAGTTACAGAAGCGATGACAAGATAAACCGCTTCGTGGCCAATACTCTGCCCGTACCAAACAAGCTGACGTAGACAAAACCCGTACCCATCAGTGGCTACGTAGTGCAGGGTTGAAAGCGGAAACTGAAGGTTTTATCCTTGCTGCGCAGGACCAATGCTTGCTAACTAGGAATTATCAAGCACATTTACTAAAATATTGTGTCAGCCCAAAATGCACATTCTATGATAAATATCCAGAAACGATTGATCATCTTGTATCAGGTTGTACGGTGTTGGCACCCACTGAATATAAAACACGACATGACAAAGTGGGCCAATATCTGCACTGGAAAATCTGCAACTTCTACGGGAAGAAAACTGAAAGAAACTGGTATGAACACCACCCAGACCCGGTTACGGAGATAGGACCTGTTACAATTCTATGGGACTACACAATACACACTGACAAAACAATCAAGTAAAACCGGCCAGATATTGTTATTAAAGACCACAAACAAAACGGTGCCTCCTTATTGATATGGCAGTCCCTGCTGACTGCAATGTATCTTTGAAGATATTCAAAAAGTTGTCAAAGTACAAGGACCTTGAAATAGAAATCTCCAAAATGTGGCATATGGGAACATCAACAATCCCTGTTGTAGTTGGAACCCTAGGACTGGTTGGAAAAGATTCAAGTAGACTAATTGAAGGGATTCCTGGAAGTCCATGCCTCAAGGAGATACAGAAAATTGTTCTGACAAGTACAGCTCACACCTTACGAAGGGCTTTATGTAATTTTTTTTTTTTTTTTTTTTTTTTGTCAATGGAAAATGTCATGAAGCCATTTCTAACCTTAGGTCCCTGGGCGGAACCCGGAAAGAAATGTGTAAACGCCAGAAATCAAAGAAAATAATAATAATAATAATAATAATAATAATAATAATAATAATAATAATGATAATAATATTTGGGAATAGGGAACTGGAACAAGATGAAGCCTATATGTACGTAGGAATTAGCGAAGGAGATGGTATACAACATACCCAACTGAAGGAGAAGATATGAAAGGAGTACTACAGGCGTGTATGTCTGGTAATAAATGCCCAGCTGAACTCAAAAACAGAATATCAGCCATAAACACCCTGGCTCTCCCTATGGTGCAAAACAGCTTAAGCATCCATAATTTGAGCATAGCTGACATTAAGCGATTGGAGGCCAGAGCGAGAAAGCTTCTCACTTGTTACAGCATGGCATCATGCCAAACTGATATTATGTGTGCCCAGACTCGAATGAGGAAGAGGATTAGTTTACCCTGAACCGTCTTACATAACTAAAAGTATTGGTCTTCAAAGATGCCTGGAAACTAGAGAAGACTGGATGATGATAGGTGTCAAAGCACATAAAAGAAGTAAGCGTTATTATTCTGTAACAAATGAAGCCAACCTGGAGTTTCAGGTTCTACTGGATCACGTGTACTCAATACGACCTTCGATACAGTTCACAATGGAGAAAGAGAGTAACAACACACTTCCATTCCTGGATGATCTAATATCTCAAACAGACCATGGGTTCAAGGCATCCGTATACCGTAAACCCACATTCACCGGACAGTAAATCAATTTCAATTCCCCCCATCCATACAGCGTAAACAAAGTGATGGTCCGCTGCTTACAGGACCGAGCAAAAGTCATAAGTGGCGACCCAGAGACATTAGATAAAGAATTGGTCAGCATAAGTAGTGCCCTACAACGTAACAACTACCATGGGTATTTTGCAGCAGCCCCAGAAAACTGGGATAGTCGGGTACAAGTGAAGTACAACAACACTAAGAAAGCAATCTGCCTTCAAAAGCTTGACAACACTTCGCAGATATCTCTCCCGAGTAAGACCCTCATAGAAGAGAACATAACGAAAGACTGTCTGTACGCTACCCCGTGCAGCTGCAGAAAGAAATATAAAGGGAGACAGCCCGATCCTGGTAAGGCCTCAAGAACACCAGGAGGCTGTAACACGAGTGGAAGTGGAAATATCAGGCGTGGTTGACTACATATGAAGAGCACCGCCCTCTCTGGGATCAGGTTGAGATCATAGACAAGGAACACAATTGGAAAATTCGTAAAATTAAGGAATCAGCACATATGCTAGTCCACAAAAATCTCCTGAGCCGACCAAGCATAGAAATGAATACAATATGGGAATCAGTAATAAGGAGTGCCACAGAAAAGCAATAATAACAATAAAAGTTGCAATATGAGTTCTGTTAAAAAAAATGCAATTATAACAGCAAAAAATTGCAATATGATCACTGGTAAAAATTGAAGCTGAGATTTTAGGTTTATAATAATCAGAAAGTCATATACAGATGTCCACAAGGACACAAGCCTTTGGTTAGAGTGTGAGTTCCATATCCGGGTAAGGCCGTGGAGATCTTTCAGAGGGAAATTAACAGGTGATTACTGATAACTGACATCCATTAAACATGGCACGTGGAACTACATCAGTCTACCACTTGAAGAAGGACGGAGCGTACAACGGTCGAAAAGTTTTAATAAATATAGCAACAAAGAGGATTGCAATAGTGCGAATAATGTAAATAATGTACGTAATATCTCATCTCAGAAATATTGACAAAAACAAATGCAACCGAAAAGATACAGAAACAATGACAAGATAAACCGTTCCATACCCAATAGACTGCCAGTACCAAACCAGCTGATGTAGACAAGCCCCGTACCCATCAGTGGTAACATAATGCAGGTTCAAAAGCTGAATCTGAACGTTTTATCTATGCTGCACAATATCAGTGCTTGTTATCTAGAAATTATCAAGCATACATACTAAAATTTTGTTAGCCCAAAATGCAGGATCTCTGATAATTACCCAGAAACATTAGATCATCTTGTATTAGGAAGCACTGTATTGACACCCACTGAATATAAACCCGACATGAGAGAGTTGGCCAATATCTGCACTGGAAAATATGCAACTTCTATGGGAATGAAACAGAAAGAAAGTGGTAAAAACCCCAACCAGACCCGGTTACGGAGATCGACCTGTTAAAATTTTATGGGACTATACATTACAAACAGAGAGTACAATAAAAACTAGCCGCCCAGATATTATTATAAGATACCTCAAACAAAAGATGTGTCACCTTATTGATATGACAGTCCCTGCAGACTGCAATGTTCTTTGAAGATCTTCAAAAAGCTCTCAAAATCCAAGGACCTTGAAATCGGATTCTCTAAAATATGGCATATAGTAACATCAACAATTCCTTTTGTAGTTGGAGCCCTTTGATTGGTTGGAAATTATTCCAGTAGATTTATTGAAGGGATCCCTGGAAGTCCATGCCTTACAAAAAATTATTCTCACTATTACAGCAAACAACTTACGAAAAGCTTTATCTATGCAAAATATTTTTGGTCAGTAGAAAATGTCATGATGCTATATTAACCTTAGGTCTTTGGGCGAGACCCGGAATGAAATATGTACACAGCAGAAATAAAAGGAAATATAACAATAATAATAATGAATAATATTTAATGATTGAATGTAGGTTGTTGGATTTGACTCGGGTTAACAACCACCATATACTCCTAAAGTACGTGGGAACGACCAAAAACATAAGTAAGAACTAAAGGAAAAATTAAACACAGTAGAATTAATGACGCTTTATATAGAGAGTTTGATTGGGGCACAGTACATTCTTGGGATTAGCTAATGAGAGGTGTATTGAAAAGTAAGAGAGAGAGAGAAAGAGAGAGAGAGAGAGACAATCGACTGTTAACCGCTCAATATCAAAGATTACTTACTTCTTTTATTTGGCAAAACACCTCCCAAACAGATTCGAAACAGTGCAGCTTGTATTGCAAGCAGGTAGACATTATCCGCCAGGACATTAGTAAGTGTAGAATTCTTGCTAAGAAAGGACAGAAAGCCAACGATTGTAATTTGGCGTTTCATATTCAGTGGTAACTCTTTAGAAATTCTGATCTTGAAGTTTACATGCAATGGTACCGCTGGAATGTAGGGAATATAACCTAAACATATTGTTATTATTTTCTGGAATTTCAACATTCAAAGTATCATGTCTTTGAGCCACCCAACCATCACTTCTGTGAAAGAAAAGAATAAATTATGTGAAAAAGGAGAGCATTATATCAAATTTAATTGTCTAGCTTTAAAAAAAAAAACGACCTCTTGATTGAATTTGGCAAAATTAGAGAGGTTCATACGCTTATTGTTACAGTTTTTATCAAGGTACTGAAATCTGTATATGCAAAATAATGTCCTACATTGAGAAAATCGAATTACAAACAGGTATCCCATTGCTTCAAAATTTGGGATGACTTGGCGCTGCAAATATTCTAACCATGATGCAGTCTGCATCAAGATGGACAGGCAAAATCTGTGTGAGATAATATTAATAATAATAATAATAATAACATGAGATAGTAAAAGAGATGACAAAAACTTCCGATATAAATGGGGCAATGTAAACGAAATGTATTTCAAGGAAAGGTTAATAATTCCAAAAGTAAGAAAGAACCTTCAAGTTAAGGAAAAAACCCACCAAGCACTGAGAAATATAAGGGACGAAATGGACAGACAGATGAATCTGACAGAAATTAATGATCTTGTATACGGCAATGATCGCAGAAACAATAAGTGACAACGAAAAAGAAAAATGCCTGTCAGAATCGAAAAAAATAGAAAGCGAAATAAATTACGAGGGCAACTGAAGTAGACCAGGCTCGAATTTGAAATAAAAATGTAGACAAGTGAAAGGCAGCCTTGACATAAAGAATATGTTAAAGTGTTGTTGAAGCAACAAATTAAAATGAAGGCACAAAGAAGCAAATATGAAAATAGAAATATTGATGGATATCAATATTACTGAAACGGTCGCTACCAGCTGCAAGACAAAAACCTGGAAAGCACTACAAATAGACTGCATAGCAAAGCTCTGGATAAAGATCCTGTCTAGCATCCAGAAAACTCTAGAACAGTCATACAATGATATAATCTTAAACCCAGAAAATTGTCTCAAATGAATCATGTGGGGAGTAACATACCTACAGCCAAAAACAGAAGAGACGCACAACCTGGAGAACTATAGGCCCATCACCTGCCTAACAAATATCTTAAGATTCTCAGTTCTATCATGACCAAGGGGACATACACCTTCTTTGAGAAAAAACAGTTTACACCCAACAAAACAGGATTGATTTAAAAGAGGAAAACGTGGATGCAATGACCAAATGATTATAAATACAACACTACTGGAAGAGTTGTAAACAAGGAAAATAAATTTATCGATAGCATGGAACGACTACAGACAGCCCTTAAACATACAAACTGGTCATTAATATTGAGACCAATCAACATCAAATATGGAATCTTCCAATGAAATTTATTGTTACGTTAGCGCCATTCCGCTGTCTAGTGAACAATCTTAGCTATGGATACAAGTCACAGAATGGAAAGCTGAATCACAATCTCTATATTGATGAACTTAAAACATTTGCCAAGAGAACAGCCAGCAGATACCTGCTCACCATTAACAAAACCTTAGGCGAAGACATTAACACGGAGTTCGAAATCAACATATTTTCCAAAGCCACCTTCAAAGGCTGTAAACGTATGAAAACTCCAGATTTAAACCTTGGTATCAACAATAACGTTAAGGAAGTAGGCCAAGACGATAGATACAATTAATTAGGAATTAATGACAGAGACGGAATACAGAATTCATATATGAAGAACAAGTTTCGATAGGTATATCATGGGAAAGTAAGTTTGATACTAGAACGCGAACATAATGCGGTCAATAAAATGAAGGCTATAAAGACCTTAGCTATACCTGTAGTAATATACAGCTTCAACAGGGAAATAAAAGCCAACAGACCTGATATTATCATAAAATACTAGAAATTCAGGAAGTTTGTGCTTATTGACATAGCAGTAACATATGAGAAAAACACATCCATGAATATTATCGAGAATTTGCCCAAATACAAGGACATGGAGATCAAGATAAACAGGAAATGGGGAAGGAAGTCTGAGACTGTACCAAGAGTTATCGGATGTCTGTGTCTAGTGAGAAAAGGAATGGACAATTTTACAACAGTTTCCCAGGTAACATCAAGATACATGTTGCCCAGAATTTCGCACTAGTATCATCCCATATACTAAGAAAAGTTCTCCTATCGGAACCAAGGATCATAGTTTGAATCGGTCCAACAGTATACAAAGCGGGTATCATGCCATAAATAATAATAATAATAATAATAATAATAATAATAATTTTAACTATCACTGGAATGAATAATGTAATGTATCTGAAAGTGTAAATTTAAAAAAATGTGGCAGATGAGGACATCAATAATTAAAGTTGTATTTAGAGCTCCCTGTTTGTCTAGAAAGAGATCCACTTAACTCATTTACGAGATTTCTGTTAGCAGATGCGATAAAGAAATATAAAAAAAAATATAAAAAAACGACATTAAGAAGAACTTTATTTGTGTAAAATGTCTTCTTTTTCGTTTGGTTTTTCACAAAAGTGATTAGTGAAAAATGTCAGGAAGACATTTTTCACCCTAGGTATCTGGCTGGCGCCTGGAAGGAAAATTATGCACAAAAGAAATCTAATAATAATAATAATAAATATAATAGTAGTAGTAATGAAATGATTGAAAAATACGAAGATCTGACTAAGAAACTGTGTCCATTTTGTGGAATTATTTCCTGAAGTGATTTCGAACTACCGCATAAACTGAAATGCGCTTAGGGAAAATTGGAATTTAGTCTAAGATTTAGGACCTCAGGAAACTGCTATACTTTAAACAGCCAGGACTCTACGGAAATACCTTGAGTTAAGTCGTGCCTTGTTGGCACTATGTCTCCCGAAAAGATTATACTTTGAATAAATCACTATGCATTTCTTCTTCTTCTTTTTCTTCTACTTCTTCTTCTTCTTCTTCTTCTTATTATTATTATTATTATTATTATTATTTATTATTATTATATTTAAACGCTAACATTTCGGGATGTGTGACCAGCATTAAAACACTGTGTAAGTAATCATAAAAGAATAGAAGAATACGTTCCATTGATCATTTCCCTTCGCCAATATTATATATGCTATGGGAATAAAACTGAATACGAATATCATAGAAGGAAGAAGATTATTGATGTAACTGTAGCCTTTGCTATATATGAGTAGATCTCATTTAAATACTACGAGGAAACAAGTTGAACATAGATCTATATATAAATTTGCCTTTTAATGAAGAATATCTCATATGGAATATAACCCTATGCAAACTGATTTAAATTTAAATATAGTGTAACTATTGCCGATATAAAATGTCCATTTACCCATGCAGCATATGGTCTCATTTTTAAATTAACAATGTTTGTGGTAGGTGACACCTTTACCCGCTGAATTGGCAACAAGTTTTCTGATTATCATTTGATGTATACTTTATTTATTCCTTTAAATTATCATATACATATCAATAATTAAACCTGTAAACTTAGAAACATTAATCCTTCTTCAACCTTCAAATATACTTGAACAGAATAGGTAACCTTAGCTGTAAATTCATTGAGCGTTTCCTCGGCCTCACAAAACGTATTTCTTTCTACATGCGCTATTCAAAAGCAACAGGATAAATCATGTCATTTATGCTACAAAATTCATTTCTATATTAATTCATCTGACCTGAATAGTGAAAGGTATTAAATAAGTTTGTGACCTTCAATAGAATAATAGATTATGAATAAGCTAATATATTCCATTCAAAATCAGAACTTGGGCATGCATTTAAATACAGCTTTGGGTAATGTAATATGAGACAATATAAAAGGGTACGTTGAAAATGAAATTGGTAAAATCACTGTAATTCCAATTAGATTTTATGACAAGTATTATTAGTCAGTGTTTTTTTATGGTTCAGATGAATATGTATTTTATCTTAAAAGACATTAATGATTAAGTAGCTTGACGTATTTGAGTTACTTGCGTGCATCTCTAGTTCGGAGAGAGGTGATGACCGGAATTTCTCTCCAGGCAGTGCCAGCCAAGCCAGACAGCTCAGTGGATATAAACTAGAAAGGAAAACACAGAACAGCACAAAAATAACAAAAAGTAACATGCAGCCGGCAACTTCTCTCTCTAGTTTCATATATAAAGTATCTTCAGTCCAATACATTGGCTCGGCATGCAACTATTCATGGCGGGGTTTAAGCGACTAAAATTTTATTGATCAGCCAGTTTAGGTAACCGAATATTGCGGTTGATATTAGGAATTACGGCCACTAGCACTGAACTGTATTTCCAAAGTAAATAGGAAAGTAATTAAAAATCAGACAGCAAGTCTAGTAAATCTAATTTGTCATTCGTTAATATCTTTCGGGACATCCATTAAAAAATACCTATCGAAAGAGTAGTTTATGGGGGTAAATTTTGCTCTCATTAAAAAGGTAGAAAAATACATATACAGTATGTTGCATAATTATTCAACACATTGAATCTTTTCGCATATTTTTGTTGTTGCAAATCGGAATTCAAATTGATATAACGTTATTTTGACCATTTGATCAACACAAAATGCATAGCGATTTGAAGGTGCAAAATACATTTTACTGTGTCAGAGAAAATGCTAACCCGCGGAGACAAATTTGCTGATTCAAATTTTGCTGCAGTCAAATATATAGGTCGCTACCTTTTTTGCATATCTGGACACTTTAATTAATATTTTAACATTATTCTTTGCACAATAGCAAAGGTTCACTCAGGTTTCAGGGAGTTCGTTTGTGAACACCAATTTTCAAGTTTTTCCATAGATCATCATTTGGATTTTGGTCTGTGCTGTAACTGAGTAATCCCAACAAAATAACAGGCTTTGATTCCATAGTAGGCTTGGTGTTATATCTCCCACTCCATTCACAAGACGATGCCAAAATCTAACAATTTTCATTCAGGAATTGCGCTATATTTGACTCCATCATTCTTCCTATCCTCTCTGGCCAGTTTCTCTGCCTTTGCTGAAGAAAAGTATTTACATTGCATTATGTTTTCATCACCATGTTTTACGGAGAAGATGGTGTGTTCGATTTGACGAACGGTGTTAGATTTCCGCCTCAAGTAGCGCCCAAATATTCAATTTTCTTTTTATCGTAACAGAGCACCATCTTCCAAATGTTTGCCGTGACTCCCAGGCGCCTTGTGGCAAACTGCAAATGGGAAATTTTATGAACTTTTTTCAACAGTATCTTTTTCTCAACAATGACTTTCTGTTTGCCAGTATTTCCATAAATGCCAGATTTGTAGAGTGGACGAATAATAGTTCTAATAAATGCCAGATTTGTGGAGTTCATGAGTAATAGTTTTCATTTGGACAAATTCTGTGAATCTTTTCAGCTCCTCCAGAGTTACCGTGGGTCGCTTGGTTGCATCTCTGATTAATGTCTTCTTTGCTTGGCATGTCAGATTAGGTGGACGGCCTTGTCTTTCTGAGTTAGCAGCTGGGCTATAATCTTTCCATTTTCGAATGATGGATTTAATAGTGCACTGTGAGATCTTCAAAATATTGCGTATTTTTTATAACCTAACCATAATTTATAATTCTCCACAAGTTTATCCCTGGCCTGTCTGGTGAGCTCCTTGGGTTCATTATAATGTTCTTGAATAAAACTCTGAAGCCTCCACGGAACACATGTATTTATCTCTAGAATGCAGAATTTAGCATTGTAAATTTTATCTTTTGTTCAAAAAGCATCATAATTATTTGTATATTATGTATTAATTTTAAGACTTCTGAAGATAATTGATTGGCTTAATTTTACTTAGAAGATTTAAAATAAAGGAAGGTGATTACATATGCACAGTACACTTTTAAGTTTTTCATCATAAATATTCATGTAAAAAAATGTAATATTTTATTACTTTCAATATGAGACATTGTTATTATGTTGAAGCATTAGGCAGAATCCCTATAAAATGCGTTTCCATTTTTAGCTGTAACATGGTAAAATGTGGAAATATTGAAGGGGGATGCTTATGTAAGTGGCTTTACATCTTTGATATGTCTAAAATTTATCGACGTTGACTTTGATATTATATGATTTCAAAGATTTTCGAACATTGATACAGGTGATACAAGTTTGAAAGATTTGGGGTATTTCAACATGGTGTAAGCTTGTTTCGGTAGATCATATACGACGGAGTATTAAGTTTGGTCCTCATTGGGTGCTCGAAACTTTCGGCTATTTCTCACGTCGAAACTATGTTTAGAAATAATGTTGTGCACCTAATGCTTAGAAAAATTTCGACTCCGTAGTGAGATCGATCCTCACAAAGTACCCAATACTATTGGCTTTGTGCCATATCAAAGCTACGCTGAGAAAATTACTATCCACATCGTGCACATTGTAAGTATATTAAATACATGACATAGAATAGGTAATTCTATATATCATGAATTCTCTGCTTATTAAACATTATTATCGGAAGGCAAAAATTAGGGCGGAAATAAAATTGGATTATGCAAATCTGGATTAAATTCTGACTGATTTCGTTCAATTCTTTCTAATTCACTTGACTGTTGTATACATGTAATTTGTTCTGCTCTCTATCTCACTAAATTTCAAAAAGTGATTAATCTGAAAGTGATTAGCATGTCATGACATTTCACAGAGAAATTATAAATTAGATTGCGAACGGTCATTTAGAAACAAAAAAAACAATCCTTACCGCTAAAGCATGTGAAACATACAACATCTGTTACTCTTATTTAATACTCGAAAATGAGCAATCAATCATTTTATTGCTAGAGATTTCAGGTGAGACTTAATAATCACAGACAGTTTGCATTATTTCTGATATTTTAGTCATTTTTCGCTTACTATCAGAGTGCAGTCGATCGATTTAGTTTTAGTATTTCTTGTCGGTTTCTACTGTTGAACTGTTTCCAAGCAAATACTGTTGTTCCTTTTGCTTGACCCACAACCTAACTTGACTGTCGGTGAACACTTTGCCTAGCCTTTCACCTTTAACCTCTACGATTTGGATGGACATGTCAAGAACAAAAAAACCTTTTGGCATCGGACATAGAATCACAGACAAAGTGGAATACGGTCTAAACTTATGTGGTACCAACGTAAAACTGCATTTCCTTGAGATAGCATTACTTCTTAATTCATCTCCCTTGAAAGTATTAATGCATCAGAATGCGGTGAATTACCACTGTATAGTTTACAGTTTTTCCAAACTATTGTTATATAATATCTTGATATCGGTTATATGCAGTTGAAACTTTATGCTATTTATTTCTATCTCCACATTCGGTACTAGTACTTGTCTAATTTAATACAACTTGGTCTCTATGATTGATAGTATTTGTAAACATGTACACAGTAGAAACAATTCAAACCCAAGATAAATAAGGCTTTATTATTGAACACATAACAGTAATAAGTGTATTGCTTAACTTAGATGAATCCGTTTCGAAATATATGACAAATGGAAAACCGTTGTGTTTTAAATATATTACGAGTTTTGCCCTTACAAGAGTTCATCAGAATAGAAATTAAATAAATACGTGTGTGTGTATTTGTGCGTATGCTTAGCTAATCAATCATTACTTCATTTTCAAGCTATGTTAACGTGATGAACGAAAATGAAATTCTGTAACTTTTGTAAAAAACAAAAAACAAAGCCGTCAATATTTAATTATAATATTTCTTTACAAATTTATTGTTGTGGAAATACATTTTGACATTCTCCCAGCTATTTACAAAAGTAGCACAATTTAATTCTTTTCTTTCATCACTAGTAACGCCAGCTTAGAGGGGAAATACTAAAGATTTATTATTTAAACAAACACAGAAATACAAACACATATTTGTTCTGTTGCTTTTGATTTCATCATGCCTTGTAACGACCCAACTCCTAATCCAATTTCAATGAAACTGTTTCCATTTGCCAAAATTTTCAAATTTTATACAATATTCTCTATTTTATTTCATATACCTGAATCTGTTTCTAGGACACTTGACTAAGCCTCCGGGTGTGTTTCGAATTCCTTGATTACTGCAATGGAAACAAGGGGAATGATAATGACATTGGCAGTCAAAACTTGTAACGTATTAATTTCGTCGTAATCTACTTTGAAAAATGAGACAGAAGTATAAATGAGGCAGATTATTCCAAAATACTACATTTTCAATGCAGATCCTCGTGATTGAAAGAATTTTCAAAGGTTGTTTTTTGTTTAGAAATAACATTTGAAAAACCTAGAGATTAACTTATATTTGAAATTTAAAATATATTACGAATCAGCCAAATGTTGGATATCAGTTACTTTTTCGTACTTATTAAATCATGAGATATTATAAAGGAAATGTATGGATATCTAATTTGAATGATTTTAATAAATTTGTATGAAGTTTTCATTCACTGTACACCTTTCTGATTTAGCGCAATTGGCATTCACATTATTTTTGGTTTTATACAAAATACAACGCTTTAATAAAATTTCTGGTAGTTAATATTTCAACATCATTACCAATGATGCTGTTGCAATTAATTATGAACTTCTTTGTAAGATTAAAGCAGCAAAGCACATGGCAAAAACAATAAAATTTTCTCGAATATTATAAGTAAAATGCTTTCCTTCATTTCAGCAAAGATAGTTGTAAATCATTATCATTCGTTCTTGAAAAAAATATTCTGTTAACATGTAGAATTAGGTCAGTTTGACCAATCGATTGTACTTGGACACAAATCACAAACCCTTAAACATATTCGCTTGGTTATTTGAAATCGTACACAAAAGCCTCTCTATTCCGGTTCAGTCACACATGGGAATTGATTGAAAATGTTATGGCCATTTGTGGACTGACAAAAAGGTGTTAAGTAAGATTCTTGCCTATTCTGTTTGGAACACTGATTGCGCTGATAATGTCTGAGAAGAAGAGAATTGGCACGTAACTAACCATGCGCAAAGCGACACCTGCTGGCCTATATCAGTGGTGAAACTTTCAAAATCTCCCCTTCAAAGAAAAAAGAGTTTCCTTGCAATGGTATTCAAATTGACCTCAGATTTTCTGTAAGGGAGAATCTAAGTTGAACTGGGCATAGAATCGTGGAAATAGAACAGGCTTATTTAGAATAAATATGTCTTATTTATTTCAATGAGTTTTTGGGGTAAAGGTATGAAATCCAGAACAAAAATTACGTGAAAATGATGTACATAATGTTTAAAGCTATTTTTGTTAAAACGAAAGAAAGTATTTCTTTATATGACAATATTGGAGATAATTTTATTGTTTATACAATATGATTCCTGCTTTAATTTTTAAAAAAAGATTATTATAATTTTATAATTTAAGGTGAAAGGCAAAAAGTGAATGCATACTTATATTTGAGTGAACTTTTAATGGTTCATTATTACTACATACTTTAAAGTAAAATTATAATTTTTTTCGAAGAAACGATCAGAGAAAAAATAATCAAATTTTCATTATAAGATCATTTAGATTTATACTTTGTCTCATCCACTAGAATTATCATTTCCTGTTCAATGTGTTGTCTTTTTCCAATTTCTTATAATTTCTCAACGCAGGATGACCTGATATTGAAGGAAGAATATAAATATCGGTGTTCAACTATGTATTCCATCTCTTCACTTATTTATATCCAATGATTTCTACGAATTTAACATAGATTATTATGTATACTAACTGTAATATATTTTTTCAGTATATGTTGCATATTGATTACAGTGGTTGAAATGTTTTCAATAATAAGGTTGCCTTCAAGCACATGTCACAAAATCTTTGATGATTCTTTTAAAAAGAGAAAATTATTGAACAGATACCATCTACTCATGACATTAATCAAATGGAATACATTCGGTTTAAGATTACTTCTCCTTAAATAAAGTTTTTTCTACTTATTTTCAAGTTGATTCATTCATATTCACAGACAAGTCTTTTTTATTTCATTATGAAAGAAATTGAGAGAATTACCATGTTGATACAGAATATTTATTTATTCCGAGTACTTTCCTCATTAGCAAAACATCATTATCATAGTATTTTTTTTTATAGTAGTGTTTATCATTTCCAAAGACGAAATTGTTATTGGTATAAACATTCGTATCTTAAAATATCTATTGTACACGTATTAAAATATCTATAAAGTATTCACTACTATATTTGTCTTGAAAAAACACCCAGATGATGATATAGTCCTAATGTCTAAATAATTGGAATAAATAATCTGTATCAGCACAGTAATTTTCTCCATTTATTTAATAAACACACGAAAATGATTCTCCGTGAATTTTAAAGGATGCAATTGTAAATAAGTAGACCAAAATTGTCAAAAATTTTTCAGGGAATATATATATATATATATATATATATATATATATATATATATATATATATATATATATATATTCAGCAAATAGTTTCACTGTGTCACAGCTCCTCAGTGTGATTAAACGTCCGAAAGCCTCAAGCCAGGATCAAAACCGGGAGAGTTTGGGTCAGTCTGAGCTTCTACAGCTATGTCATTAGCATTCAATCGAGGAAAACTGCTAATGCTAGTGTAATGCTTTTTACGAATGTAAATAAACACCTGTCAGCCCGAGTGTTCGTATTCAATTTGCCGAAAAGCATTGAGTTTTAGCGTAGGCAGGTGCTGTTTGTAAAATTAGTCACTCTCTCAAGACTGCGATTGCTCAATCGAATTTATTTCCAAGAGGTTAAGTATGACATTCACAGACAATATTCTTTCGCTGTATCACAGTTCTTCAGTGCGGCTAGACATCCGAAAGAATCAAGCCAGGATCGAAACCCGACGGACATATATATATATATATATATATATATATATATATATATATATATATATATATATATATATTTGAATAAAAAACAGAACACGTTAATATTCCATGTAATAAGTTATTTCACCATAACCGCTTTAACAGGGTTCTCGATCATCAGACTCTACTTCCAAAAGTTGAAATGAAAAATTCACACGTTTTTGACGGACCTCATCAAGTATACGTAAAATTAACGAAGTGAGGTGGGAGAGAGGATATGAGTGTGTCATATGTATCATTTCAATTTCTTATTTTTAACCCCAGTGTGTCGACTAGATTAAATTTGAGCAACGTCTATCCGACACACTGGGGTTAAAAATAAG
Organism: Acanthosepion pharaonis; assembly: GCA_903632075.3. Lineage (NCBI taxonomy): Eukaryota > Metazoa > Mollusca > Cephalopoda > Sepiida > Sepiidae > Acanthosepion > Acanthosepion pharaonis. Next base: position 1,769,754 of record CAHIKZ030000804.1, on the reverse strand, counting down.
AAATTGAAATGATAATGCAACACAAAATGTACTTCGAACAAAATGTATTGGAATAAGAAAGTGTACACAATATTTACATATAGTCTTTTGTATATTCCTGGTAAGACCGTTCCTGGAGAATGTGTTGACTGAGTCGCAGTCGGGCAGAGTCTCTGGTTGAATCTCTTGATTTCCCTCTCTCCCCGGTACCAACCATATTTATATGGTCAGTACTCCACTATGCAAATTAGGTGGATCCTACCTACAACAATATATATATATATATATATATATATATATATATATATATATATATATATATATATAAAAAGGGAATTAAGCATGAAGTGTGGTTTTCTTGCAAGTGTTAAAAACTGCTAACATATATTCAAAACTAAAGAGTAGAAAAGGTTACAAAATCCATCAATAAACGAACCATATATGATGTAATAGAATGACAAGTGGCCTGTCACAACTGAAGTAGTATAAGATGATTTGCTATGATACAAAATATGTAGATTTAATATATATATATATATATATATATATATATATATATATATATATATATATATATGTGTGTGTGTGTGTGTGTGTGTGTGTGTGTGTGTGTGAAATTAATTTACATACATATAATTAAGTAATTTAATTGTAATTTATTGCAAATTAATACCATATGTTCCCCCAAATTTATACGATATATTTTGAAAGGCATATTTAGTGTGATTGAAAAATAAGTTGCTATATTATTTATTATTGACTCCCTCGTTTAGTTTTAATTTAACAAGACATGAGAGACCACCACACATAAAAAAGAATTTGCTTTTCAATTAATCTGTATATCATATGTAGAAATCCATTTCCTATATTTTCAATATGAATACTTCAACAATGTATGAAAATAAACTTTGTGCATTCTATATGTTATTGTAAAAAACATAGAAGTGGATATTAACTCGTATCTCTGTTTGTCCATTGTGCCTCTCCTTTCAGTTCACATTCATGTTCAGCTGCAATACTAAAATTGTTATAAAAAATTATCTTGGTGAGATTACAACTTTAAAAGGTCTTTTGAAACAATTTATTGTACTCTATAAATGTATCTATAAATATCTGAGGAAATGAGAAAATCTAGAAATCAACTTAAAATTTCATTATCCGGTAGAGTGATTGATAGTGCCTTATCGGGCAAAAGTTTCCGGATGAATTGAAGTGGAAAGATGAAACTGAATCAATTCCTAGATATCCTGTTAAGAGCTTTGGTTCAGTGTGTCGTTTTACAAAATTTTTCTCGCAAGTCTCTATCACATTTTCAAGTTTATCATTCTTTAATATATTCAATCTTGCTTTCACATCTGTTATATATTAGGCGATTCTAGATGAAATAAAATGAAGAATCTACGATATTATCTGTTCTCACGTGTTATCTCTCATTCTGTAACAGTATAAAAATCATGAATTAGATTCCCTGGACCTTTTATATAAATTGTTCTGATGAACTAAACACGTTTTTATATCTGCGAATTTAACCTCAGTACTTCATTGTGACCTGGATCTCATTTCCCAGTTGATGTTGTTGGATTTCTCTCTACGTTCTATGCTAAATGTTTCTTGTCTCGACTCTCGCGTTTGGGAATATTTTCTAGTTTTCCTGTCAATAGTTATATTCTGTCTTAATACTACTTCTTTTATTGCCTCCTCTTCTGAATAATATTTATAATGTTATCATATCCTTTCACATTCATTATTTACTTGAGTCTTAGAGAATTCATTGCCTTGCTTCAGTTGAAATGCTTATAAAATATTAAAAGATTGGCAACAACCAAAAAATGAATTGGTATGAACGCTGATTAGTTAATATACTCCCTGAGAGATATGTTTCACTTAAACAAAATGTGAACAAACAAATCTTGAGAATTGATTTGAAGACGGACAAAGATTAAAAAAAAGCGAAAATATGTATAAGCAACTACTTCACAAGCTCATCTCGCGGAAATTTGCCACCGTACAGTGTTTTCACTTAATTGTGCTCTCGTATATATGTACTCTTGTAACCTAATAATCGGAGCATACTAAATTTAAATCCGATGTTTTCACAAGGCAGGTTGGCAAGAGATTCATGATAAATGACAACTTTCGCATGAGAACTAACAGAAGGACAAACAGTAATTCTAGAATCCCAAGAACGATAATCTTATCATAAACATTCAGTATGGACATTTGTGAAGAAAGATTGGTGAGGAATTAGCTATGAAAGGACATAGACACGGTTGCTAAGAAGGAAAATAAACGGAAACATAGAATCGCTTAAATGGAGGATCAAAACGGCGCAATGAAATATACTGAACGTGGAATAGACAGACTGTGTTCTACAAGTGACCATACATAATATCAAAATGAGATGACGAGCAAGTTATACATGGAAAAGCAAATAGTGAACATCAGCATTAATGTGATAGAAAATTATTCATTATGAGAATAAAACGAGGTGACCATAAAGACTTAAATAATAAAATGTGAATTATTAAAATATTAACAGATTTAGGAAATTAGAATAAAATACGAAAATGGATGTAATTCTTCCAGCAGGCACCGAATTGAACATTCAATATAAGCGGAAAAAATATAATTAGATAATGCCCGGTATATCGTTGAAAATATAAAAGGGTGACAGAAAGACTGTTTCTTTTAAAAAATTATGAGTGTTACAACATATTTCTTGCCACAAATATAATACAAAAAATGTAAATTCAATGTGTGAAATGTTGGAAAACCGACGGCTAATAAAAAGCATCAAGAAAAAAAATGATGATAGTCACAATACTAAGAAAATTCATGGCGTACTTTTTTCTTTCTCTGCTATAAATATGACGTGAACGCTTAGGCCCTCGGTGATAATAGCTCTTTACATTTTTTTTCTTTGTGTAACGCTGTCATTCATTAATCTGCTATTTTCGATTGCAAGTACACGTGCCCTATTTAATTATATTTTCCTTAATGTTTCGATGTTGCTCACATGTTCAGTCTATGGTATTCATAGAATTATTCTTTACAGCCAACTGATAGTTTAAGTCATTTCTTCTTCTGTCATTAAACTGCTATTTAATCATGCAATAATGATGATGCCGCGTAGACAGGGAAACAATGAAATGAAATATATATATATATATATATATATATATATATATATATATATATATATATATATATATATATATATATTTAATCACGTATTTTGTATGAATATATTTCTATACGACGTATGTGGATGCTGAATAATCTTCCTAAAAGGATTGATTTCAATCACACCAACCTTTTTACAGATAAGATTAAATGCAGTAAAACAGAATCTTTCGAATATTTCTACAAAAAATACGCGATTAAATAAAAGAAACAGTTATTTACACCAATAGACTGAAATATTAATGCGCGCACATTTGTCAGATCACTAAATACATCGAAAAACTTCAAAACCATATATATATATATGTGTGTCTGTGTATATATATATATATATATATATACACACAAATATATATATATACACACACACACACACACACACAATATAATATATATATATATATATATATATATATATATATATATATATATATATATATATATGTAAGCAAATATATGGATATAGATCAGGCAGTATGAAGAAAAATATACAAAAAAAACAAACAAAAATCTTAATATGCAATTATGCTGTATTAATGTTAATATAAAGTCGACAATGTCGGACGTTTCGGTCTATTTTAGACCATCATCAGGACATATTCATAAAACATAATTAACATTAGAACATATAAAATTCTACACGAAAAGACGATGGACATAAGAGCACAACTAATCCAAACAGATAACTGAAATTTTTATATAAGATCAGCGTTCCGTTTAAATATGATCACGTCGTCGTCACGTGGGCGATGTTGTGAAAACGTATTCGAAGATGATTCCAAAATATTAAAATATTAAACAAGCTCGATTGAACTATTTTCTCATATAAACAGTTCAAGAAATCTTTTCCGTTGATATAGGAATACGCAGAGATCAATATATTCTTATATTTTCATACAAGCTTCAAGTCTTCCATGTTACAAAGTAAATCAAAAATGATTTCAAAATATTAGACAGGCACGATGGAACAATTTTAAACAATTCGTTAATAAATCCTTTCCTTACTTACAGGAATAGGCGGAGATCAAAAGATTCTTATATTTTCGTACAAGCTTGAAGTCTTCCATGTTATAAAGTAAATTAAGGTTTGTATTTCCAGTAGACAGTAGGTAAGCAAATATATAGATATAGATCCGACAGTATGAAGAAAAATATACAGAAAAACAAACAAAAATCTTAATATGCAATTATGCTGTATTAATGTTAATATAAGGTCGTCAACGTCGGACGTTTCGGTCTATTTTAGACCATCATCAGTACATTTTCATAAAACATAATTAACATTAGAACATATAAAATTCAACATGAAAAGACGATGGACATAAGAGCACAACTAATCCAAATATATCTCAAATAATAATAATAAAAATGATGATAGTAAAGTTAATGAGCATATTTGAATTTGACCAGGAAAGAGTGATATTAAAATGTGCTCAATACACAGATAAAAATATATATAGTTTAAAATTAAAACGGGGAAACCTAATTGCCAATATAATATCACACTTAAATTTATGTAGTCAAGGCAGTGAGATAAGAACTAATCAGAAAAATTGCCATGAAATTATTTGTAGAGAAAACAGAAGGAAACACGTCAGGTCGGTGAGGAAATGACTAAAATAAAGATGAAGTTCAGGGTCGATTAACTTGCAAACATTTTTTTGAATTTTGTCAAGAAGCGTGAGATAACCAGAAGACGCAATTTATGTTAAGACATAATGAACCCACTTTCCTAGCAATAGACGTGGCAGTGGGTTCAAAATAATCTCTCCTCTCCTCTTCATGTTAGTGGAAGACGTGAGTCCAAAATATCTTTGACTTTATCATAAGCAGCAAAGAGGGCAGACAGCAATTTTCTTCCTGCCGTTATTAAATAAAATCAGATTTGATTCGGAGGCGTAATTATGAACACAAATGAAATTAAAATAAGCAAGTTATAGCAAATTCACAGCAGTGGTATAATACATCCTATGTAAACATGAAATCAGTCTTACACCCTTGAATGTTTGAATATAAATAAAAGCTAAATTAAGTATAGACCTGTCGTATAAATATGAAGATAGGAGCAATAAATGCGAATAATGACGGGATTGTAGACAAATACAAAACAATTAAGCCTATTAATTTATTATTTAGATATTTAAATAAAATTGGGCATAAAATATGTAAATCTACAACGTCGAAGTCATCAAACAAAATAACATCAGGTATATTATGTGTGAAGAAATAACAGATAATACGATCACGATTCTATAAAGACGATGTGCATGTTTAACAAATATTTTTTATTTCAAAAAATTTTAATTATAATAATATTGTCCCAATAAAAAAAGAATATTGAAAAAGAAAGTGGTAGTATTCATTGTATTATACGGTACTATAAGTAACTTTTTTTTATTTATATAATTATTTGATCCCTTGGTACGATTGAAATCTTACAGATACGCCAATCACTAACATACTGAGTAAACGCGTTTACGTTGATGACCTGTTCATGCATATATTTTTAAAATTTCTTATTAAAAGAATGCAGTGTTCATTGTCGCAGGAGGTATTACTACATTAAAGAGCGTAAAATACTGTACTTGGTAAGTATGACGTAAAATTATATTGTCTCCAAAAAGAATGTATATATTTACTACAAAGCCTTACTTTATGTCCCTATTAAAAATCGTTTAAAGTTCTTCTATAGAGAAACAATTAAAACCACAAACAAACAAAAAAGTTCCTCCCTATTGATATGACAGTACCTGCTGACTGAAATGTGTCTTTGAAGATATTCAAAAAGCTGTCAAAATGCAACGACCTTGAAATAGAAATCTCGAAAATGTGGCATATGGGAACATCAACAATCCCTGTTGTAGTTGGAGCCCTAGGACTGGTTGGAAAAGATTCCAGTAGATTACTGGACGGGACCCGGTAAGAAATGTGTAAACGCCAGAAATCAAAGAAAATAATAATAATAATAATAATAATAATGAAAATAAATTAAAAATTATGTTCTCACAACTACTTTCCACTCCTTACGAAGCCCTTTATCTATATAAAATATCTGTATGTGTTTGTGTGTGATTGCGTGTGTGTGTGCGTACGTATGTTTAAATTGCTCAGTGGAACAAGTAATGATGACATTTCCAAATTGGCCGGAACCCGGAAAGAAAATTTATAATGATTTTATTCACACTATATATAATATAAAGAAAATATTTAAATATTTTACGTTAACTTGGTGTTCTATAAACTTCAGTTCATTTACAAACAGTGTTATTTTTTTTTAATTTTCTACTGTTACACATTTTACATATTTATTAAATATATTTATTTATACACATGAGAAATAGCCGATATTTAAATAATGGAAGCTTGCGAATTAAAAAAAAAATATTGTAATTATTACTAAGACGAAGAGATATTGTACACTGAAATACTTATGCTATATTTTCCGTACAACTATATATTGCAGTTTGATCAACATCCATTCATAATTCCATGTATGGTTTAAACAATGCTTATTATCTGACAAAGCTGCCGAAAAGATGAAGCAGATATTGCCTAAATACTGAACGTCGTTTCATTGCATGGAATGTATGTAAAATCTCAAAGAAAAAATGAACAAATAATTGCAACACAATAGATTCTTGATTTGTAAAAAGTATGATTAGACATCAAATCAAATCAGTGATAGCAGCACACGAGCTGTAAACATATATATATATATAAAAGGAAAATATATAACATTAATTATATACGATATATATTATTCTATATATTCCATTCAACAAGCTAAGAATAATGATATCAATATAAACCATACTTGGTTTGAAAACGTAACTACAATATTTACATGGAGACAATGTTATCCATTCCTGTAAGGATCTTACATCTACAAGAAAATGTAAAGCCGTTGAAAAAACAATAAAATTTTGACAGATTTTAGATATGGCTGTGCCGGTGTCCATAAGAATGCAGATGTAAGAAATTGAATAAGGCGTCAAGAGACAGAAATTGGTCAAGAACAGGAAAATTCATAGAAAATGAAATTCGTTTATTACTCATAAAAACAAAATCCCTTAAAATATTTGAAAATACATACAGAGGGAGGGCTGCCTGAACCAGACATAGATCAGTTCCATTTCCCCTAAGTGTAACAGAGAATGAGTATATCTATGGATGGAAAATGCGTCCAAGCTGAAATGTTGGGCACAATTTCAATTATTTATAAAGTGCTCTGCAATGGCGGAGCTGTATGTATCCCTGATACTGTGACCAGATTGGAACGTACCATTCAAAATTCTTCCCGGTACATGCTGGTTAATTCGTGCGTCTAACCGTAAGTTAGTTCTACCTATGTAATCGGTTCTGGAACTACATCCAAATAATTATATTACACTATTACTATGGTGGGGTGGCAGAACGTCCTTACGAGGAGACACCTAATGAGACCTGGTAGAAAAAACAACATGCAAATTGGCCGAAAAATAGCAATTTTAAACGTTGACATGATTTGTTTGGCAAATGTGGCACTTATTGTGCCAAATCAGGGCAAACGCAAATTCTCAGGGCATCGTGGAGCCGTATTCGGTCTCGGTTTAAAGAAATTGATATATATATATATATATATATATATATATATATATATATATATATATGTGTGTGTGTGTGTGTGTGTGTGTGTGTATATATCTATATCTATATATCTATCTATATATATATATATATATATATATATATATATATATACATACACACACACACACACACACACACACACACACACACACACACACACATATATATATATATATATATATATATATATATATATATATATATATATATATATTGCTCATGGGTATGGATCGTATTGGCTGATTATAGTTTTTTTTTTTTTTACTCCGTTCAAATATGGCTACAGTCGGACCAATCCGAACATGTATCTATGAATCTACCCTATAAGAGCATATAAACTCGATTACTATCATTCTAATTGGTGTCAGAAAGTTGTACATTATTTTGGGGGGCGTGGCGATACCATTCTGTGCCCGCCTTCCAAAAGGAAATTACAAAATAAAACTGGAAATACAAGGCGTTCTATAGTAAATACCCAAATGGAACGAATGAAGTAGATATGGAGAAAAAATAAAGAAAACACATCGGTGGATGATGAGTACCGTGTTGAAAGTTGAAACAGATGGTCTAATTAGTGCAGCTCAGGACTAAATCCTCGCGACTAGATCATATCACTGTCAAATAATCAGTATGGAACTAACCCACAATGTAATATCTGCAGAAAATATGATGACACTGTTGATCATGTCCGGAAATAGCAATAATTACATAAGGTATAACAATATAGCGACATATGTGCACTGTAAGATAGGCAAAAAGCACAAAATCAAAACTTTGAGATATTATGTACATCAACCAGACACATTTACTCAAAATAACGAAGCATCTATCTTCTCGGACATGTCAATTGAAACTGAAATGGAAATAAAAGCGAACAGACATGATATTATCATAAATGACAAGAATTTCAGAAAGTTATGCTTATAGACATAGATGCACTTTGTGAGAGAAACAAATCCATGAAAATTATCGAGAAATTGTGGAAATACAAAGAACTGTAGGTCAAGATTGAATGGATGTGGGGAATGAAAACTGAGATTTACCAATAGCAATCGGAGCTGTGGGCTTAGTTTGAAATGGAATGGACAATTTTAGTAACAGTGTTCCACGTAAAATCAACAATTAGTTGCCCAGAATCACGGAATACAAGGAATAACCGATATACTCAGCAATGTGATATCAATTAAATGACAATTCTCCTATGGGGCCTAAAGACCATACTTTGAACCCACACACAGCTCTGGAGGATACAAGGCATGAAACATAAGACATACCAATAATAATAATAATAATAATAATAATAATAATAAAAAACTAATATGAATAATAATAATAATAAAACAACAACAACAACAATAATAATAATAATAATAACAAAAAAAAAATATGAATAATAACAATAACAAAACAACAGCAACAATAATAATAACAAAAATAATATGAATAATAGTAATAACAAAACAACAACAACAACAATAATAATAATAATAATAATAAGAAGAAGAAGAAGAAGAAGAAGAAGATGAAGAAACATCTTGGAATTCTCAAAAATATATAATAAATATCAATATTTAAAGTTGCAGTTTGATCCCTCTGACTGATTGGAAAATTTTCCGATAGACTCATTTATGTTTTCATTGCAGCTCTTGTCTTAACGAAATACAAAATTTACTGTTCCCAAATTACGAAGAGCTTTATCTATTTGAAATGTTTCTGATCTTATGTTTTTATATTTTTACAAAAATGATGAATGAAAAGTGTCATGACTCCATTCCTGAACTTAGGTCACTTTCTGTGGCCCGGAAGATAATCTGAATACGACAGAAATTAAAGAAAATATTATTAGGATTATTAATTGTGTAGAAGTAATAATAATTATAATAGCAGAAACAGATTCAAAATATGAACGAAACTAACTTCAAATCATATGAGGATGTAATGTGTAACTTTAAATGACTAACTGATAGTGTATTATTGAGAAAACGTAATACATATTTAATAAGAATTCATATTAAAATGAAGATATGTAGCGAAGGCCAATACAATAAGCCGAATATATGAGGTATAATAAACGGATGCCATATGTTGTTTAAGATCGACATAATTTGACTTGACTGGGCTGGAATTTATATCAAAGTCGAAAGGCGACGGTAGTTGAAATATGCCTATGCAAAATCAAAACAGAGAAATCGCAAGGAAAAAAAGCGACTATATTAGGTTGAGTCAGACAGATGCCCGCCAATTATGTAATAAATTTATGCAGCATGTTGACTCTGACAGATAACAGAATCGGTATGAGATAAGAGGAAAGCGATCTACAGTAATTTATGCAAATGTCATGTCACTATGCAGAAAATGATATAGAATCATCCCGATTTAAAAACAACAACCAGAATTATAAAAAAAAGAACTCGATATTATCAGCTTCATTGAAATTCAAATGGATCACATTAGCCGAGCCATAAAAACAAATCTCCTCCTCAAACAGAAGGAAACATTACATTTGTCTGACCGTGAAATTCGATGTATCAATATAGGCGTGAGTGAAATTGTAAGAAAGTGCATAGGTGTTAAAATATGTAAACATTTGGAATGAAGGGGAGAAGATATGCGGAATTTATACACATTGCTGGCTTTAGAACAGTTAGACATGCCTTTCAATTTCTTCGAAAATCTATATGTCCCAAAAACGAAGAAAAAACCAGAAAGACAAACTCGTCATTAAAATAGGCGAAACATTCAATGACTTCCTAAAAATAAGGAAAGAATTTGTTGTCAGAAACCACAAGTATTGTCTTGTGTGAAAACCTAAAATGTAGACAATTTGAGAGTTAAGTAGTATAAAGTAGCTATAATTATATTTGATTCACAGCGAAAAACACATGGGAAAACAACTTATTCCATACAACAATTGCAACAACAACAACAATATAAGAATAATAATAATAACAACAACAACAACAATAATAATAATAAGAAGATGATGATAAAGAAGTATATGAAGCCGTAGAAGAAGAAGAAGAAGAAAAAGAAGAAGAAGAAGAAGAAGAAGAAGAACAACAACAACAACAACAACAACAACAATAACAACAACAAAAACAATGGTAATAATAATAACAAATATCGACTACTAATAAACGATATATTGCTCGAAAATTGCAGGAAAAACGTTAGAAACCTCAGCACAGATTGGATAGAACATCGTAAAGAGTTTGATAACATGCCACTCTATTGGCATTGGAAATATACAATATCAATGATTTTAAATTTCCTTAAATATAGTATGAAAATTTAGAAAACCGCATTATACCGACATCAAACCAAACGCACTGCCACTTTCAATTGTTTGAATAGCAGATGAGGAATCTTTCAAGGGGACTCGCTGACGTCTTTTCTGTTCTATCTGTGCTTAATCTCTCTTTCCCACGAAGTAAAGAGTAATAACTATGGATACACTGTAAAAAAATATTTGCCGACGGATTTGTTACACACACACAAACACACATACAAATATATATATATATATATATATATATATATATATATATATATTCACATGCACATATATATTTATATGTTTGTATATATATATGTGTATATTTATATATATATATATATATATATATATATATATATATATATATATAGATAGATAGATAGATAGATAGATAGATGCGGGTGTGTTTTTTTTTCTGTGCGTTTGTGTGTGTGCGTTAATGTGTCTATGTTTTTGTGTGTGTTTGCGTTTGTTTGTGTGTGTGTGTGTGTGTGTGTGTGTGTGTGTGTGTGTGTGTGTAGAAATAACTTTGATAGATACTACACGCTAATCCACTATTTTTCAATTTCTGCACAGTGGTGGTATATGCCAGAACGTGTATTTAATATACGAGGTGCCGTACGTAGATGTTGCCTAGTACCCGCAAATTACGTGACACTGGTGTCAATAGCCTTCAATCCTTTCTCATTAGTAAAATGAGACGAGAGGTTATAGTGTAGTTTTGAAATCGCAGAGACTATGAATCACACGTGTCTTTATGAGGAATTGTGATTAATCATAAATTATGCACTGATCATATAAAACTCTTTGAAAAAAGTCTACAAAGGAGAATTTAAGAAAGGAATAATAGATTCTTGCCCGTCAGATGTTAAATACCGACTTGAATTTACAAAACAGAATATCAGTCATGAACGTTTTGGCTGTCCCTGTGGTGCAATGCAGTTTTAACATTCTTAATTGGACCATAACACTCATTAAGCGAACAGATATCAAAAGGAGAAAGCCTCTTAATTACCACCGCATAAATCATCCTAATGCTGATTGTCTCTATGTTGCCAGGTCCAATGGTGACAGAAAATTAGTTCAACTAGAACAGTCTAACAAATCCAAAACAATAAGTATTCAGTGATGCCTTGAAACTAGAGAAAAACCTTTGATGATCTTTGTCAAAGAACATGAACGAAAT
>CAHIKZ030000804.1:1662500-1752500 GCA_903632075.3 Acanthosepion pharaonis | reverse complement strand
CCGTACTAAATTTGCAATACTTTTAATGCAATTTAATAATATTTTATATTTTATTTTATATTCTTCCAATTTTCTATAACTTTGAGATAATTTATTATAAAATGACAGATTTATATTGTACGATACATTGATAATATTTGGCTTGAAATAGAGTTACTGGTTTCCATATAATATCAACTGAAGATGAGGACATACACGTACAAACAATATATATATATATATATATATATATATATATATATATATATATATATATATATATATATATATATTGTGTGTGTGTGCGTATATTCATACACACTCATATATATATATATATATATATATATATACATGTATATATGTACACACCTACACAAAACCTGTATATATATATATATAAATATATATATATATATATATATATATATAAACTCTATATATTATGTATATATATATATATATATATATATATATATATATATATATATATATATATATATAAACAATACATAATATAGATTTTATATGTGTGCCTGCGTGTGTGTATACAGTGTGTATAAACATATTTTTACAAATTTTGTGGCGACTCTCTCACACCAAAACCATAACAAAAGTCCATATTATCAAATGCCCACAAATCCTTCTTTCTTGTGTTATTACGTTTAAACAAGTTTACGCTTGATTGTGTTGTGCAGCCATATAGACTATGTTACAGTTTTCATTCGTGTACATATGTTTCTAGTCTGTATTCAAAGTTTAACGTGTACAGTAATTAGTTATCTGAGAAGTGTTCCGTTTTACAATGCCTGAATATTCCAATAGCGAACAGGTAATATATTATTTTACGTACTGCGGCGCGAATTGTAACGGATACATGTCTGCACGTTTGTATCAGACTGCGTCTCCAGATTGAAAGCAGCCGAGTGATCCGACCTTTGCTGCTATTTATCGTCGCGTAACTGATACAGGACCCGTAGAACAACAAATCAAGGATCGAGGAAAACCGAGATCTGCTCTTGTGAGTGACCATGAAGAACACAAATTTGCTCTCTGTCTTTGACGATCCAGCTATCAGCACAAGTCAAGTGACTCTAACGTGTGATATATCTCATAATACCGCATGAAGTGTATGTCAAGAGCAACTCCTGAATCCACATCATTTGCAAAGTGTGCTGGGGCTTTAGCCATCTGATCACTCGCCACGGGAGAAATTTTGCCGATGGTTTATTACACAAACACGCTTCAACAACATGTTATGTCTGGGAATCCATTCGGCACCGTGTGATATTATTGGAAATGGCTCACAATCAAGGATTTGACGGGGACATGCTTTTAAACAACTAAGCAGAAATAATTTTTAAAAATATGATTTGTGTTTTGCGGTACAACGATGGCCTGTTTTAAAATATGTTTTCATGGACGTTATACATTGTTTTATGTGTGGAAACAGCCCCTCAATTTTGTAAGAGTATTTTTGATAAATCCTCTCTATGCAAATTCATAGCCAAGGTACCCTTATCTGATTGATCATGTATTCACCATGTATACTGTTTTCCGTTTCACTTCGAGTGATCATGAAAACACACATACTCACACGTGCGCGCGCACAGACATACTCATATACACACACGCGCGCTCAGACATACTCATATACACACTCGCGCGCACAGATATACTCATACACACACGCGCGTCCATATATAATATAGATTATTTTTTGTCTCTTTTAATGAAGCGTCTATTTATGTGTCCCTCGTCGACTTTCCATTTTCAAATTTTCATTCGCATCTTCTTTTAACACTGCCCATATATTTCTCATTGACATTCGTGTCATTCAGCTTTTCCGCCCGCTGTTGCATTCTGGTACACTTATGTATTTTGACCTACAATCGCTGTGCCTAATTAGATTTTTATCTTGGTCAGTCTATGAACTCTTCAGCCAAACCTGGTACTTAGTATCTATTTGAAATATCTGGAATACAAAATAAAGCAAGTTGTTTAGAGGGAAAAGATAAAGTTGACGTCTTGGAACCGTCTAGGAACCGTACGATACACGGCTATTGTCGAATGGTCTGTTTAATCCAAGAGGTCAATGTGCCCTGTCCCTATCTTGTGTTTGCATCGAAATGTCTTTCTAAGATAAAAGAGCTGATTATTACTTGTTTGTCTCAAAGTAAGTCGGAAATTCCTTTGTTCGAGAATATATGTTTGTTGAATGTGCTTTCTCCTAGATTCTGTATAATGAGCCATGGCCAACAAGGCAGCATTTGGGTAGATTTCTTCTATATTGATTGCCAACTACGACTATAGAGTCTATTCTTTCCTGTTCTTTCGCATATCTGTGTAAAGTAATGTATTCATACATTTACCAAAGTAATTACAAGGTAAGTAAAGGCAATAAACCCGACTGGAATTCGAACTCGTCTTTCCGATTCTTCAATCCGAGCAGCTGTCTCGTAATACAAATTAACATTAAAATAACTACATCTTAAGATGTTGCGAGGCGGTTGCATAATATAGCTTGAGATTAAGTAAAATGCTCACCTATATTCTGATGATATGCGGCACATTAAAGTGGTATAATCTACATGCAGATATTTTCTTTATGTTAACATTTTTTGTCATTTACAGGCTAGGATCTCCTAGAATATCTTAGCTACTTTCTGATAATACCCAAAATTATTTCTCGCCTTGTGGATTACTTTACCTCATTCATTTGAAAGTCACTTCTATTCGTGACAGATTTTCATTATACATTTGGGGTATAACCTCAAATTCCAGCCGCTTGATAATTCCCCTGTCATTCACCGGTTCTAAACGCCTATGTCTATTTTTGATAACCTTCTACATTTACTTTGACTGACTTATTCATAGTTGTCTCCTTATATAGATAATTTATTATTCTCTCGTATCCAGTCGAGTTTCGCGTTAATATAACCAACTGTAAATCATTTACTTTTGATTGATATTAATTTTACTGGGGTTGCGTTTTAATCATGCTTGTGAAATTGCTCCTGTAAATATTTTTTTTCTAATTAATATGTGTGGTGCGGATATTTCGATGATATATTCGCTTTGAATCGACGAGCTGTGTTCAAATATTAGCCTAGTCTATTGTGTTCCATTGCACAAAAACTCTCTTTCAAAAGGCATGGATCAATCCGTTTTACTTCCATTGATATGTTCAGTAGCAGAATATAAGATCGTTGGGCATCCTTGCGCCGAGTTTAAAAGATGGATCACTCTGAATACAAAACAACATGCGTTTCCGGTTCGAAACCTGTTTCCGTACGATCACCGAAAATTTGGGGTGGTCCAATACCTAGATGGGTGAACAAATCGGAATATTACATACAGTAAAGTTGGAAGTGCAGGTGATTAAATTGATAATGATTATGGATTGTTAATTGAAGACTCAAGTTTCAATTTCACTTGGTTTCGTTATATTCTCTTCCGGACAAATACATTTGGAAAAATTAGGGATTCACCAATTCTCGTCCCAACTATAGATTAATTAGTCAGTGCTTTATAGGTAAAATAAATACTATCTTTAAAAGACTTACACTCGGAAAAGTTTTCTGATTTTGAAAAACTGCAAAGTTTTCGACAAGCCATAAGAAAATGTACCAATCAATCAACAAATTACAATGAAACCATTCACTATATTTCCTAAGATATCAGCACAGTTCAGCGATAATAAATGAAATAAAGCTTTACAGAGACATAATATTTAGTTATAAATTAATTGTTATTTACAGAATGTATATATGATATTTCAGGGAATAATACGTAAAACTAATTTTTGTCTGTCCTGTAACTATTTCCAATTTTTGCTTGTAAATATTAGTAGCGAATATCTCATGATTAATTTCATGTATATTTCAGTGTTGTACAGCACACGTCGTTATACTTTCTCTAGAAAGGAACTGATATTTTCTTCATTTCATCATTTTCCCTCACATCACTGTTTTAATATTGCCAAAATAAAAATAAAAATAAATGAATATGGTGGTGGCGATTGTACCTATCAGAATTTGTTTGCTTCTTTTATTTGTTTATTTTATGTTTCTATCACTGTCATTCTAAGATCTCCTCCAGTGTATTATATAGTTTCTTTTACTGTTTGCCATTAATATTTTTTGTCTGCCGGTTTATATTATATAATTAACTTTAATTTAACTTCTGCCAATGTCCAGTTAGATTACTTACTGCAACGTGTTTATAGTTTCTCAATTAGAACCATCCACGTCACGTACGGACGTTTCACTCGACCAAATTCCATTCGTATTCCATTGGTGAGAAGTAAAATTTCTAGCAATACAACGATGCTATACTCAGACAGATTCTTCCTCAGAACTGTTACATTGGGATACAGACACCAAAAACTATGTTTTGGTTATGGTTTCGATCTTATTTTATAGATGTCTGTAGTCAACAGGACACTTTATATTATTCAATTCCTCGTAAAATGCACTAATTTCCAAATTTGGAACTCATAAAATATCCTTATTGTGTAACAGTCAAGGCTATGGATTTATTTACTGAACAACAGTATAAAGATATTACACAAGTATTTGATGTTTGTTTCATTACCTTATTTTCCTTCGCGTCATTGATTTAATATTGCCAAAATTGATAGCGAAGAAAACAGCCTTACTCTTTAGTTTGATTTGTTACCATAATTTTCATATTTTAAAATTAAAATATGTATTGAATTTCAGATCACAAAAAAATGTATATTTCTGAATTTAATCATAAATAACATAAATATAACATTAAAATGTTATCTAGAGTGTACTAAGTAAATTGATTTTAATATCTTAAAATGCTTCTATAAATGAATAAAATCTACTATCTGTATTTCTCATGTTGTCTGTATGTGTGTCTGTCGTGGGCGTTGTTACCTCGCCCAGGCCGCATTTCTCACCCGATTTCGATGCGGTTTTCAACACAAGTTTGCAAATGGCTGCCGTAAGGACATGATGGGGCCCGATTATTGAGTTCGGAATCAGGTTCCGAAAAAATCGATAATCGAAAAAATCGATAAACGGAAAAATCGATAATCGAAAAAATCGATAATCGAAAAAATTCTGAAGGAATGATCGCATTTCAACCAAATATGACACCCTCTTAGAGTCTACCAGTAGAAGTGTTTTCCAGAAGTTTCTTGATCACGGGCCCCTAAACAGCGCGGAAAATCGATAAAACCCAAAAACCGATACGCCCAGATTGCTTCTGACCGCATGTCGGTTGTTTAGCGAAAACCGAGCGAATTTATGAAGAGGCCATTGGGAGTCATCATGTGAAGTTTCAACTCTGAGCACCCCACAAACAGAGTGCAAATCGACAATTGGTCAACCCTTAAAAATGTTTTTTTTTTCCGTTTTTTTGTTAAAGCTGATCGTATTGTGTTTATTTTGTTTAGTTCTTTTTTCGTAACAGATTTAATGTTTATTATAGAACTTAGAAAAAGTTGGCAATCTGTTATAGGCAAGAAGTAAGACATGTAACAACATCAGCACGGCAAAGGTCACTCCTCTAAAGGCAAGGAAGGGCAAAATTATTTTAAGTCAATTGATAGCGATTGCTGTATTAATCGTACTATTTTTTAATCAAGCACGGGCAACGCCGGGCCATGCTGCTAGTAATATATATTTCTTTCTACGTAGACAATAAAGTATGCAAATCAAATCAAATAAAAATAACTGTGACAATATATTATGGACTGTACTACAGCCAAGCGTTAGACAATGCATGTTTTTTGTATCGTTTTGCCCCAAGCCAAGAAGCGGGCGGTTACTGACAATATGCGAGAAAATTCTTTTTTGGTGAGAGAACAATATAAGAAAAGGAGCAACATAACGATTGGCACTGCATTTAAGTGTTTGATATTAAACGTTTAATGGAAATTAAGAAGCAAGAAGAAAATTCTTCAAGTGTGAAGTGCCATATAATAAACGGTTAGCGTAGAACTTATGGTTATATATATTAAATTCAACTATTAATTGATGAGATCTAACCGAATATCTATCACAACGTGTATAGTCATAGAGTACCGTAAAGGGGAATTTAATAAGAAAAATGACCACGGAAGTATTTATAGAAAAGGCTGAGGGAAGTAACAATATGTCGGTGAGAAAATGACTGATATCCTGATGCCAGGTCAAGACCAATGACTTTGCAAATTCTTCTTTGGATTTTATCAAGAATTTGTAAATATATAGCAAGTGTTACTGTAACAGCAGTATTCAGATAAGGACGAATTGCAGGCTTATAAATAGTACGATAGATTTTGGCAATAAAGATTTTCTATCAAGACATATGGAACCAAATTTCCTAGCAGTTGAGTCAATATATTTCTCCTCGTGACTAGGGAAAAATTATGTACGATAAGTCGCAACGTATCACTCAACTGTAGATTAGCATCTACCATGCTGACGGAAAGTAAAATGCGTTTATTCTGAAGATTAAAGGGGATTAGTTTCGATTTGAGGTCGTTACTTCTCGTTTTATAACATGAGAGGTTCTCTGAAGGAAACTACTTAATACAAACATTCATATATTATATAACTGAAAATAATATTTCTTCTGATATGTTTTTAATTTAATAATAACTTAACATTTTTAAACGGGTAAAGATAATTTAACTTTTTCTATTTGCATTTACATATTAACTCAAGTGATTTCAGACCTCTCGTTCTAGATAAAGAAGAATATATACTTCAGAATTGTAAAAATTTAATGAATTAATTATGATCAATTTTAACAGATTAAGCAATTTAATATCAGCGGAAATATTTTGTCATTGTAAACCAATAATCAAGTGTGCATGCAAAATCTTTTAACATTATTTGAATTAGCTGATCACGGAAATCTTAATTACAATTAAAATGAAAATACATTGAATTAATTTAATTACTTTCTGTGAAGTCTAATTTGAGTTTTATGTCAAACAAAATAAAATGATATTCGTTGAAAAAAAAGAAAATTGACGTGAATAAAAGAAGTATTATATTTATTTTTAATTCAACATATTTTGAAAATCTCAAATAACACGGATATTAGAGTGATGACCTGTCAAAAAATTACAGAGGTAATTTAATTAAAATTTTGAACAATTTAAAATAGCCGGTATAATTTAAAAAAAAAAGAATGGCAAAAAATAGTTTTAAAGATTAATACACTGTATTATAACAAAATGTTACTTAATTTTTCTTTAAATAACGTGAAATAAACATTTGTTTTTAAATAGCGTTTATATTTGTCAACAACATTATATCAAAGGCATAAGCACACTTAAACTGGACTAGTCACAGAAAATACACGCAGAGCTGGTATATAAAATTATTTTAGCAACTGTAATAATTTGATTAATTGAATATTGATTTGGCATATTTCATGTCATTTGAATAAGGAAAATATTAATACATGTCTATAGAGATTACTAGAATGTTTCGAAAATACGTTTATTTATCATATATTATTAGCAAAATTTGAGAAAGTGACGTAAGACAGGAATGTCACTTCTCACTGGATATTTTTATATAATACAGCGAGGTAAACTTTAAAGAACTCTTAAACCTGCTAGGAATTAATGTTTAGGGGCACAAACTCAACAAAATATGATACGTGTTGAAGTCAGATTCCGAAAGAAAAAAAGCAAGTCTTTCAGAATAATGCAACACACGATAGCGGTAAGAAAAGAAAAAAAACAACTACCAACTGAAAAAAGAAGATAAAACTTATCTTTGTTAGCAAGAGGAGGATCTCGGGAGTAAAACCATAAATTACTGGTATCAGAATTAAACAAAAATAGAAGTGCACCATAATAGGAATGATCAAATCCGACGACAGAAAATGAGACACCGAAAGTGGAAATCGTAATTGAAGAGCGATAGATGCATCTTAAAACTGATGAAAGTTTAAAGTAAATTGAGTTTTGTTTTTTTTTAGATCAAATTAAAACAAAAAAATAAATTAAGTCGAACTTAGTATCAGTTATTATGCTTGGCAGTAAATACAGAACGATTTCTTTACAGGGGAATGTGTTTTGAGGTAATATATATCCGATTGTGCAGAAACACGCTGAAAGTATCAGGGAAAGAAGCATGTGAACGAAAAGAAAGTTTTAAAGAATACTGGAATAAAACTGTCATTATATAAAACTGCATGTAATGGGAATTTAAAACACGATTTGTAAAATTACTTAGTTTAACTATAATTGTAACAGAGTAAAATAGCATCACTATTTTTTTTCATTTTTAACATATGAAAATGAATTTCATATACAAAAACATTTCTTCAAATAAATAGTTGCTTTAATTAAATTAACCCTTAGAGCCATAACCGCCGTTTTAGTGATGGTAGAGAAAAATAAAGCAATGGCTAGCCACCGGTTGGACTGTAGTAGATAAAAAAACCTTAATGCCCAGCCACCGGTTGAACGGTAGGTAAACACTTGTAATTATTTTTATATCTACCGTGAAACATTACATGCTAATTATATTCGAATTTTGAGTCAGGAGCTCAGACAGAAGTGTTAAAATTGTGCAGGAACGCAAGATTCAAAGGGTTAAGGTTTTATAGCATCAATAAATAAGCATATTAAGCATATCTAATTTTGATGGTACATTTACATTTTCTAAGACGGATACTTCGTTAGCGATTATACCTCAACTGCAGATAAAACCCGGCTGCGTTTTCACTGTACCTGTTACTTTAATATCAATATGCATTTTAATGTTACTTAGATCAATATACTCATAATTCCCTTAAGTAATTAGTGAAGTTATTTGTGGAAAAGTGGCGGCTATTAATCGATTAGATTTTACGAGACATCAAAGTTCGAGCTTTGTTTCATCTCATCAAATGTTAAATGAGATTCTTAGCCACCTCAGAAAAATAACGAACAATTACAAATTAGAAGCGCAGGCAGAGACGCAGACGCCTTTTGTATATTTGAATTTGCATTTCGATAGAGATATTTTTGATATCTGTCTTTGGTGTCGATAACCAATCTCTTCGAATTTCTCTTTTAAAATCTGCACATGCGTGCATGTGTATTTATGACAATATTGCAGTTTTCGTTATAGAAATATAACCGCTGACATTCGCTGACCGAAAATCAAGTATTACTGTCAGTATATATATTTTAAAATATATTAAATCATGTTTTCAGTTAAAGACAAGTGTTATCGACTTATATAGGATATAAAAGTAGGATATTCGCCTAAACTGTTTTTGATGTAGAACTAAAAAATCACAATTAAATGGGCTATGATATTCGTTTCCACATTTTTCCGAGCTTCTATTATTGTTGAAAGTACACAAATGATAATGTTGCCATTGTTTTATACAAGTATTTGTTTATGAGTGTAGATAAGTTTCGAAGATTAATGTTTTTGGCAATATTTAAATGATTTATTGGCTGGGATACATTGTTATTCATTGATTTCCGAATTTGTATAGTGTTGACATTTAAGGCATTTTTGAAGGACTTGCATTGTAAGTATGACATACATCTTATAATCTAGACATGCCGAAGCTATTTAATAATATATGTGGAAATAAGATCTGCAAACGAGATCATTCCAAAGTAAACAAGACGATAGAAAATAGGGAATGGGTGACAGATTATATTATCAAATTGATGAAAAGTCGATAATAAGCAATGACAAAGTATGGCATATAATATAGGATATTGCAAAATGAAATTCGAAAGAAATGGAGACAGATAAATTCGGAATGGCTCAAAGAAATTTTACAGCAATAGAAAGAAAGAGTATTGCAAATTATATAGATATGCATAAATGAATTAGATAAAAAATGATGACAAAAACGCGTGTTCATCAACGGCATGAAACTAAAAGAAGGAAAATTGATAACAGAAGCAGAAAAATACTTGAAAGTTGGACCGAATACATCTGAGAACAATTCCAAGAAGTACAAGGGAAACCGGCATTGTATAAAAAAATAATTGTACGATCAGATGTATTAACGTCTGAAATGAAATCCGTACTGAGCAAAGATGAGGTGAACAAGACAGCGGAAGCAGATGGCATTGTAGTTGAGATGTTAGCAGTTTTAGATGATTTCCGTACTGAGAACGTTTTCTTGATATATAACAATAGTTCCGGAAGTCTCATGTAGATTAATTTTCACAGCGACGATTAAGAACCCAGATGCAAACCAAAGCCAACGCCATCAGTAATCTGATTAATGATTCATGTAAAAACGTACGATCCGAATATCTTACTTATTATAAAACGCAGATTGTGTGTGTGTGTGTGTGTGTGTGTGTGTGTGTGTGTGTGTGTGTGTGTGTGTGTACGTTTATATATTGGATCGGATTTCCTACATTTTTCAACCGATTTCAACAAAACCTCACAGGACTACGTAAAATTACATTGCGGTGGTTCTAACAGCACCAAATATTGGAAAAACTATTGTTTTTGCACGAAATCATTTTGAAACCAAGGTTAAGTGTATCGCACCCGGCCGGAAGTTACTGCCGGGTTCTCAAACGTCCGAATGCTGTTAACTTCCGGTGACTCAGCGTTTGTTTTTTTTTTCTTTTTCAGAGAACGATACACAAAAATTAAACAAATTAGATCTAAACATAGACAAGTCCTCCTAACTAAAAATAATAACCGGAAATTATATTAAATTCACACGGTGTCCAAATTTTTTTTTACTGTAAGTAAAAATCATAAATTGTAAAAGATTACAGAAAGACTACTAAAAATGAATACGATTTGTTAGATAATCTTACTTATTATAAAAAGTAGATTGTGTGTGTGTCTGTACATTTATATATTGGATCGGATTTCCTACATTTTTCAACGGATTTCAACAAAACTTCACAGGACTAATTAAAATTACCTTGCGGTGGTTCTGACAGCGCCAAAAATTAGAAAAACACAATTGTTTTTGAACGATATCAATTTTAAAAAATGATTAAGATGCATTAATTAAAGGGGGACAACTCATATCGAGTTATCGAGTTATACTTATAAAACCCATTTGGTTGGTTGGTTGGTTGGTTGTGTGTGTGTGTGTGTGCGTGTGTGTGTTCGTTTATATATGGGATCGGATTTCCTACATTTTTCAACCGATTTCAACAAAACTTATTGTTTCTTATTGTTTTGCACACTTTTTTCTATATTTTTACATTCAGAATGCTTTAAAAATCCATTTACAAGACAATTGTATATCATAAAATTCTATTCAATCGGTAGACTCATAACGTTTGAAAACAAGGTTTTTGTTTGAGTTTGAGTTTGACAAATTCATAAAAAAAAAAAAAATAATTAAGACATGCGTGTCCGTCAACCTTAAACAATAATCTTTGTCAATTTCATTTTTCAGTCTTTATGATGGTCGATACTTGATCTATCTCTTACTGTTACATCCCCGGGCAACGCCGGGCTATACTGCTAGTTGTTCACAGAGCAGAATTAGTCGGGAAATAGAATGGCAACGGTATTGTCTCGTTAAATTCACTGGAACAAGTTATGTCATATTTATACGCATAAGGATTTTTGAAAGAGCAATATAAATGCAGGAGGATGTATACCATTTATATATCTTATACACAAGCTTGTGATATAGTTCGTCACAAACAATTGCTTTGAACTGCTAGATAGCTTTTATTTATTTTCGTAGGATATTAAAACAATCCAGATCTGTTACTGGTAGGAAACTGTCAGCATACAGATAGGAAATAGAATTAAATATACACAAAATTCAAAATGAGTGTAAGTCAAGAATGGGAATGCTCATCGGAATTTTTTCCTATACTAAATTTGCTTATAGAAATCCTTGTGCAACATATATTGGTTTTCTTTTTTAATGCAAAATGGTTTCAGAATCGTAAATGTTGAAGATGAAGAATAAAATCCATCCTGGATAGTTTTTTAAACAGATCTATGCAAGTGATATGCCACCTCCCGAAATTGAGAGAATTCTGAAGCTGATTCGACTTATAATATTCTCCACCAGAACTGCTTGTTGTTTCTTTCATTTGAAATATAAATACCATGTGTGTTCTGTATAGTTTGATGGTCGGTAACATATGATATGCAAGTTGATGTAAGCTTCATTAAATTGGTATTTTAGATACTACAACGCTGTAATAAAAGTTGGTTATTTTATAGATTGAAATAAATTAAAAATTAATAATTTCTATCTTGAAACACTAGAAACTCAACAACCTGCCGTCTTAAGACATAGAAATTAAATGGCAAATATTCTCAATGAATTAATTCATATCTCAGTCATTGAATTCATTCAGTTACCTGAATTGATTTCTCTATTCTTTTTCAAATGTCTCAATTTATTAAATATTCACTTCATCTCTCTATGTTAACTCTTTGAAGACACAAAATAAAAACCAGTTTAATATTTATGTCTAGCGTTTGTTCATCTCAGAAGAAACAACATATTTATTGAAACTACGCAAGGTAGGCGTTGCCAGCTTCCAGGTAATTATATTTCGGTTCAAATCAGTATTCATTTATATATCAATAAAGTATAAAGAGTCTATTAATGAGTAACGCAGTAGAAATTCAAAGCCGGTCAGAAATATTTCTAACGCGACATAGCTCCTTATATTTTTTTAAAAGCACGAAATGACCAAATATTACATCCATTTCCTAAAAAAAATATATATTACCTAAAGCGAAAGCGTTACAGCACTATCCGTATGCTGTCTCTAATTCCATACACATTATACACATACATACATACATACACACACATATATATATATACATATATATATATATATATATATATATATATATATATATATATATATATATATATATATATATATATATATATTTCATTTCACGCTGTCAGTGTATGGATAATCTTTTATAAGCAATGCTAGCTGAACGGAACTCCATTGACTGGCTGGAAAGCAAAGAACTAATCCTAGTATCACTTGAGGCTATCTCTTTGAGACGAGAAGCATTATCCTACTGAAAGAATCTCTTCGTAAATTGATACACTACAGCCACACTCTGATCCAACTGAACGGCTGCCATGTCAAAATGACAGTAAATCCGACTGCTAGATTTTTTTCCTTTGATATCGCATTGGTTTGGAGTTTGAATGTAATTTATTTTCCTTTAGAACTCCTTCCTTTATTCTTTTCTTAAAAGTAATATTGTCAGACCAGTTTAAAGAATCTAACAGGTTTCTTTTTCTCTTTCATCAGTTTTTGCCTTTAGACATACTCTGTAATCTTCTTTATTTCATTTTTGTCACTCGTGCTTACACAAATTTTATTTCACGTTATTCTTCTACATTAGTGATCAACAGATTATCTCCTTTTTTATCATGCAATGCGTTGTGTTCTTTTTTACATTCGATTTTACCTATATTTATCTTTTCGTTACAAATTTTACTTTCTTCTTAATTCCAAACTTCCTATCATATGAATATTAATTATTTTTACTTTACAAAACCTGAACCATGCCTTTTACATTCTTTTAATCTAATCTCTTTTTTTTACCATTGCAGGATGCATAATCGATGTAATAATCAGTGTTTTATTTCTTATTAATTAACGTTTGTTTTGTTCTTTCAGACAGAGTCAAGGTCATTCCGTTCAGATGCAAAGCTTTTCATTTTCACATTTTAAGGAAGCATATTCTTTATTTGTAAGATCAAATTTAGCCCATATAATTTTCGTTTTTTTTTCGATTATTTTTACGCCGATCTATAGATAGAGCTTTCTCATAATCTTTAACTTTCTCAACTAGAATATATATGAACAAAATATTCTGTGCTGAAAGTTCAGCTTAAAAATAAGAAAATTGTATAACTACGCCCTGAAGGACTTTGCGTGTTTAATATTCAGTACTACATGAAGAAGACCTGATATAAGCGAAGCTGAAAATTTCACAGCTTGAATAACTAATACGTTACTGACAACCAAAACTGCTAAATGGGCATAGTCACAATTTTTTTAAAATTTCTTTAACTTGACTTTGCCAGATTTATTTTAGCACAAATCGTATATTTTGAAAGATATCATCATGAATGAAAAAGATATACAGAATATTTTGTTATCTGTTAATATAAAAATAAGAGGCCATAATGATTTATCCTAGTAACACATTTTAAGGACATATATTCATATGAGTGTGCTTGTTGATATGATACTACTGTAAATGATTTAGAGGAAATAAGCATAGAATTGAATCATTTAAATTCCTAACACATATACGAATATTTTTGTATGCTATTTGTTGATGGTAGTTTCGTAAGAAAGGGAATATCAAGGCATCATAGTTTAAATGAAATTAACAATTTTCTGATGAGATTTATAAATAAAGAAGCACGTTTTGCCCCTATGGTCTTGTAAGAAACCTAGTAAATTATACTGTGCTTGATTTTCTACTAAAAATACGTGCTATATTTCATAAATTATTTTCAATATTAATCAACTGAATTAACTCTCTTCCCCTATTAGTATCAGAGCGTATGGTATATTGCAGCAATCGATTTTTTCATTTGCTAAGTTGTCTTCAATAGTTATTATGCTTCTTCTATGTGTCTTCACTGTCTCACTGATTGATAGACCTTTCACATTGAATCATTTGTTATACTGTATTATCCTCAAATTGTGATCTCTTCAAAATAGCCCTATTTTGTGAATATGGTCTTCAATGATGACACCTGATATGCTAATGAGAATTTAAGTTTTATTAAAGAAGCCAATCAAGTATAAACTGACTATTTGAATGAATTTTGCAGCAGACTGACGAGGCAGTGGCAGGTATTCGATATTTGTTAATTGATACGGGAGTGGACAGGGTGAGACTGTGATCGTTGCATATATAAGGGAAGTAAATTTCAGGCCATGAAAATTTTAGTGTAGCTAAACAGTGAAGAACTTGGCGATGATGCAATCTTTGAAGCTCACACTATTACCGTTTTGCATTACATAATATCTAGCTTTGAAATTCTACTCAACATCTTAGTCTGAAATCCACATATACAAAAATACACACATGCAAGAATTAAAATACTAACGATTTGAACATTATAGTTCTCTGATCAGGTTTTTTTGGTATAGAAATTCCTATTGACGAAGGTTGTTGGTAACAATTTTACTAAAAACTGAGTATCCTTTGGAAAGCATTAGAATGGTATCTCAATATAAAAATTCGAGATCAAAATTTGAACTGAAAAACTAAGTTGGAATCAAATTGAAACATTTGACGGTAAAAAAAATAAGGAAACTGTACGTTTTTTTTTTCGTGGTCATATATTTAACTTGTAACATTGTAGGAAAATGGAGGCTATCTCAACTGTCTGTTTTGCTAAGCAGAATTTAATAACTGATTTTAGAGTTATATTTTAAAGTTAGTATAAAGCATGTTAATCACAAACACTGTGTTCAAGCTTTGTTCTTCAATTATCGTCCAAATATTTGCATAACTCCATGCGGATATTTCTTCCTTTAATAACATTGGAAATTTAGACTATGCTGTTTAAATGAAATATGCTTCCAAAGCAAGTACAACAAAGTGATAATAATGTTTAGGAAACATTTCTCTTGCACGATAGAAAACTGACAAAAGATTTTTTTGTTTTTTTTTAACTTGTAACGTTGTCGGAAAATGGACGGAAAAATTAAATGTTTAACTCTGATTCTTGTATAACTGAAGCCATTTATTGAAAATATAATATAACACTCTAATATCGGTTAAATACTGCTTAATGCTATAGCGTTAAGTATTTTTTTAAATAATATAATGTATGAATGATAAACAAATACGCAATGTATTATTATGAATTGATAGGTAAAATGATCGTTCTTCATAAACCTTAATAGTTATATTGTACTATTAATTGGAAGTGTAATTGAAATACTATAACCTCTTATCAGTGAAGAAAAAAGAACTTGAATCGATTTTGACGGATCTGAATTGGTTAATTCAATATTTAATGAGATAATAACCATCGATAGTTTCATTATTTATTACATCATTATCTAAATAAAATAATTCTCCAATTGTGTATTTTCCAATATATATACTTTGAACACTGTCAGTATATATAATATTGATTTTTTAAGTGCACGTGTGCAGTCAAAACAGTTGGAAAATTTTAAAGAAAAGTTGGTGTTTTCGCTAAAAAATTTAGCTTCATTCAAATAAAAACAAATATAGCCTTCCCTTTATATATACGCATAACGTTACTCCGATGAAAGTAGACTTATAGCAGTAGAAATTAAATAGAAATGAATCGTTCAAATAAAACACGGATATTCAGGCGTGTTCTCTAACACTGTTAGCCAAGCTCGAAAGATGATTTATTTTAATGATTATGCAAGCCATTTTTCATTAAAACGGATCAATTAATCACTTAATTATAATTCATTTATTATATTTATATACAAACTGTTTTATCTGCGTTAGGAAAAAAATTAATTTCGCATCAATGTTTTATGAATATTGAGTTATGTACTATCTCAGCGAAATTTGACAAATGTCATTAAAGGGATTCGATTTCTAAATTAAGCGGCAAGAGTTTCACTGCATAATGTATAATTAGATATATTTTGTGGGTGTTTACGAATAACCTTACATTTGCTATGCCGTAAAATGATGTAATCACTATACCGTTTTGTCATGGTTTATCTATAACTGAGAACATTCATAAAATCTTACATTCTCTTGACGTTCTTTATTCAAATTATTTGATAACTGTAACCATTAAGTTTTTAGATGCTCGAAGTTTATGACTGTCAGCTAAATTCTTCTGACTTCTGCGCAAAATTTGGCCAAATCTAAATCGTTATGATTCGTAATAGAATAATTTGTTTGATCATATACTGTTCTACTTTTGTGTGTTTAAATAGAATCGTCCTCTTATATCAATGTGGTTGGTATTTTTTAACACTTTATAAAAATAACTACGTATCTGTGGCGTAAATGCCATGTCTGAGCGTATAATTAAGCATTTGATTATTTTTTCGCGATGAGAGAGGAACGGCTTTCTCTTTGGATTACCATGATTCATCTGGGAAATCCCGTCAAATCTCAAGTCGATTTTAACCAGAATGAGAATTCGTCTATTGACACAACGACATAGGAAACAAAGTTTAAGTGTTGCACAATATACAAGGTAGCCAAAAAAGTTCTGTACGTTTTTAAAAGAAAAAAAGAAAACGTTTCACAGTATGTGTAACTTATATTTAGTCTTCGAAGTAATCGGCATCGGCATCCAGCACCTTCTGCAAACGTGTCTCCAGCTGTTCAATGCCCTTGCAGTAGAACTCGGGGGGTTTAGACACAAAGAAATCCTTGAGGGATTTTTGCAAGTCTTCTTCATTGGTGAAGGATTTCCCACGAAGATGATTATCCAGGGAGTGGAAGAGGTGGTAATCGGATGGCGCAAGGCCAGGTGAATAAGGTGGATAGCACAAAGTCTCCCACCCAAGTTGCTGTATGGTATCCCTGAACACTCGCGAGACATGCGGCCTGGCGATGTCATGGAGGAAAAGCACACCTTTGCGATTCTCCAGTACTGGCTCCTTCTGGCGCAATACCTATTGCACACGTTTCAATTGCTGCGATTATAGGTCTCCAGTGACGGTTTGGCCCGTTGGTAGCAGTTCATAATGAACCACTTGACGACCTGTCCACCAGACACAAAGCATAATCATGCGTGTGTGCATAAGCGGTCTTGCGGTGTGAGCGACAGCATCCCGAGGAGACAACCAATGTCTGGAACGCTTGGGAGTTTCGTACAGAACCCACTTTTCATCACTGGTAAGCATTCGATTGCATAAGGATGTTGTATGGTGGCTAGAAAGCAATGCTACGCAGGCTGCCACTTGTTGTCACTTGTGGACCTCCAACAGCGTTTGCGGAGCCCACTTGTTCTGTTCGTACGTCTTACCTAGGCGGTGTAGGTGAAGTCTAACTGTTTCATCGAAAACGTTGAACTGTCGTGCAAGTTCACCACACGTTAGACTACTGTCCTCTTCAATGGCTGCCTTCAGGACTCCGTCATCCAAGACATGTGGTCGTCCACTGCGATGCTCATCATGGAGAGACAAATCTCCCGACATGAATTTTCGAGACCAACGCCTTGCAGTACGTTCATCCACAGCACTATCCCCAAACTCTTGACATATGCAGCGACTTAATGCAGCTGCTGATAAGCCCACTTTGAAGTCGTAAAGCAAACAGCCCCGAACAAGATGTCTAGACACTTCCATCCTTCTCATAGCAGTCCGGCTTATAACTGATGGCCAGGCACGTTACGCGTGTTTTTTAGAACGTCTGATGTTCCTACTTCCGGCTGTCCGAATTTGAAAAAAACTAGCTACACGCATTTCGTACATATTTCAACTTCATTCAATGACTAATCAAAAGACGGACATAACATTTTTGGTTACCTTGTATAATTAACATTTGTTGAAAAGTTCAATCAACGAATGCAATGAAATGGATGAAAGTCAACTACTGCAAAATGACAAATCTATTTTCTCAGAATCACCATTAAACGAGAATATCTTAGGAAAAAGAAACAACTTCGTGTCGTATCACTAAGCTCTGTTAACATTTCCTACTGATACAAACATTTCTCTATTAAAGATTGTGTTGCGCCAAGTCAGTAGACCGAAAAAATATGGCTTCAGTTAATGTGTGCGCATTTCAAATATTTTCTCAAGATAGCATTTTCGGAAAAGATTTTCTTCGATCAAAATTAATTTACACTTAAATGTTATGCAAAAGATAATTTGCTTGTAACGTTGACCTTTCTTTTTGCATTATCTATTTAAACACACACACACACACACACATATATATATATATATATATATATATATATATATATATATATATATATATATATATATATATATATATATACATTTGATAGGATAGGAAATCTTTGTAAATCAAACAAATTTTGATTTTCTTAAAGCTTCATCAGAGAATGAGGTATGAAGCCAAAACAATTCTCGTATTTTAATTTATTTTTTTATTTGTGTGATCTGTATTTCTTTTGTCTTCTCTAACGGTGTTTATAATTTATGCTTATGTGTATGACAATTCTATTTTCTGTGCGAATTTTGGATGGTCATATATAATCGTTTCCATGTGTGTGTCTGCGTGTGTGTGTTTGTGTGTGTGCGCGCGCGCGTACTGGCGCGTGTGTGTGTCCTGTAGGCATTTTTATTTATGGTTTGTTGTTATCCATATGCAGATTTTCGATGGTTTTACGCAACACATGCAATAGTCGTTGTAGTAGTATTATTAATAATGGAAGATAGGCATAAAATAAATCTTTTAAGTTTGGATCTCCTAAAAATTGTTGATTTAATGTAGTGTATTTGACGTGTGGTTATACATGGCAAACTATTTTTCAGAATACTAATGAAATATATCCTTCGTTTTTTTTTATTAGTGTGGTATTTATAAAACTAAACGTATGACCATATTTGTACCATTGTATTACGAGCAATTTAAAATTTTTTCCTCGAAGTAGGTACCTCTTATGAAAATAGAAGTGTTAACTCCAACTCTCGGATATTTAACGACGCTTTCAAGACACATGAGGATATAGTTAGGAAGATAAATAGATCGAAGATCAATTCCGATGTGGGAAGATTTAAGAAATAACAAACTTGCCACGTCGAAACAGATATAATGGTGAGATACCTCAGAATGTAATTGCATGGGCATTCTATCTCTCTCTCTCTCTCTATATATATATATATATATATATATATATATATATATATATATATATATATATATATATATATATATATATATGTATGTGTGTGTGTTATATTGAAATTATAAAAAATATGAAAAGTGTTTCCCCAATCTACCATTACTTGTGACTCAACATAAAATTATACTATATACGCATGCATATATATATATATATATATATGCATGCGTATATATATATATATATATATATATATATATATATATATATATATATATATATATATATATATATATATATATATATATATATATATATATATATCATACTAAAAATATCAACAAATGTTCCAAAATGGGAGTGTTTAGAGAATGTCTTTTTGTAGGGCTGAGACTTTTTTCAGGAATTCGTTGCATTCATTTTTATAGAGATTAAGGAATATATACATATATATATATATATATATATATATATATATATATATATATATATATATATATATATATATAATGTACAGCCAGTTAGATCAGGGCTAGAGGAATGTAGGGCGCCCATGGCTAAGATACAAAGACAAGCTAAAAAGCAAGTTCTCTGCAGTTAATATACCACATAAACCCCTTGAGCGCTTAGCCTTGGTGCAGGTAGAATGGGGATCAATAGTGGACTCAGCAATTTTCAATCGGATTGTATATATATATATATATATATATATATATATATATATATATATATATATATATATATAATATTAATTTATAAATACAGAATCGTTGCATAGATAATCACACATACATGTCCTCCGATGACTCTATTTTGTATTCCAGTGGTAGAAGCCAGGAATTTTTTTATGTTCTCATTGGACCCACTTCGTGGGTGAATTAATATATTTCCCAACAATGAGAGAAGTTAGATTTAATCATAGTGCATTAACAGAATTATGCTGAAGCATAATGATCCAATCTTGCTCATTACGTTTAAATATGTTCCAAAATAAGATATATAATAAACGGTTATCAAATAGCTGAAATGATCTAATTGCTCTTCAAGCCTTACAAGGTTTCCTGAACATGTGGTCTTGAATCTGGTTATGTTAATCATATTAAAATATCACAGTAAATAGCCCGTTTACATTGTTAGGTGTTTATAGTTAATCAAATAGTGTTTCTATTATTTCACATTACTTATCTATCTTTTTACTAGCCATTCGTCTCTTTCTATTCAAATGCTCACCTTTTTATAAAAGAAAATGATTGATGGGTCATCGGTTTGGCAGCGTGGAACTTAAGTCTATATGTCGTGTATTTCAAATTTCTTCGAAAACGAAAGGGGAAAATATATCTTTACGGGCCTGTGTTTGGGAAGGTGCTGATCCACAATGTCGTCTTGAAGCCCAGCCAATTCTTACTCTAGCTGTAGGCAAGCAGGCGAAAATTGATCATTCCTGGAGCCTCGCACAAGTAGCTGAATCAGAATAAAGTGGAATATCATTAACTTACATGAATAGCTTTACATCTAATATCGGCCGAGGTCGCGCCGGGTGCAATACCTATGCGCCAAGCGTTATATGTTCGTCGGCTGAGGTGCTGGTTGAGGAAATACAGCAAAGTGTCTCTATGCAAAGTGGAACAAGATGCGATTCACTTACATCCACTTGCATTCCCACATTATTCTTCGACTTACCCATGAAGATATTTCGTGTTAATCTGAGAGACATACAAGAGGCAAAATTTTTTTCCTCTTTGTCTATCGCTGTTCATTTTTAGTTCAAATATTCAAAATGAAAGTCCATTATTTTTCTTCATCTATCTTTCTTTCGATCAGATCAAAGAATTTAATGCAACCGTTTGCTGGAAGATATATTCTTTCGTCACTTCCTGAAGAATGTCGCTACTTTTTGAAATTTGATGAATAAATATATCTGAAAGACTGCTTTTCAAAAATACCAATGTTCTACTTGGCACCTGGAATCTCGGCTTCAATTCATTTCTCATCAACCTTATATAGGTTGCCTTTGCATTTTCTGTAAATGATTGCATGATACTTGTCCGGATTATATTTCCTCATTCGCACCTGTTTTACTGGATTGGCAGATAGGTTCCATCATGATATTTCTGACGTTATTAAGTGTAAGCTTAAAATCTATGCTAATAGTTTCTTCCCTTGCACTAATCAACTGTAGATCTCACTTCACGCGATTTACGATCTTCAAAACTTTGAGCACACCGCCAATTTTCGTATTCGTTTTCGTGTCATATCTCTCTTTGTTGTATCGATGTCCTCCCTCGTATAAAGGTCTTTTTATTATCTTTCAAATTCAGTAACTGCTTACGTCGTAGTGGTAGTATCGCCTTGCTTGAGCTGGCATATATACAAATATGTCGTAAAGAATATTCATTTTTTGCTAAAGAGAATATAATTATATCAAATGCTCAGATATCTGACACTGAGTTATTTGAATGAATAATATATTAGTTTGTCCGCTAGTGTCTCTTTTTTGTGTTTTGTTTTTATAAATACTGCTGGATGTTTGCTTATAAAACATAAAATGTATATTTCCATAAGCTTAAATAGTATGTTAAAATAATGTTTGGACATAGTAAATATTAGTTTAGAACAAAGCTCTTACGTTTTTATATAAAACAACTAAACAGAATAGCTATAATGAAAAAGGGTGCGGATATCTTCAGCTCTATAAGACATAGCTTTGTTCATAATAACTCTGAAAACAAATGGTACACTTATATTCGATAAAATGCATGGTTATTTAGGCAGATGCTATATTGATATATTGGACACATCTTTTCCAAGAACTAACAGATTGTCTATTAAGAATACACAAATTCGATATAAATTGTGTATAATCTGTCGAGCATTTTCTATCCACATATTATAATTCACGTGATAAATACCATCCGGCAGTATGATAATTCCATTGACTTTTCGACTGTTCAGCAAGAGATATAGTAGGGCTATTTTGGGGGAGTTGGCTTCGATCCATAATATATATATATATATATATATATATATATATATATATATATATATATATATATATATATATATATTCAGTGTGCTTAGGTAGTGTTGGCGGCCATAGATGATATCGAAGATATTTCACAGTGTTATTGTCGCGCACATCTTGTTCTTGTTGCGGGAATGCTAGCATATGTTGTCTATTTATTTTCACTACGTAAGAAAGAAATTTAATATGTCATGGATAATCACAAATGGCGAGTGTATTTCGTGCGTTTGCGGCACACTGCAAAATGATTCAACATATTTGTTGTCAGTGAATGTTCTTTGGCGGATAACTTTCCACAGGTATCGATTTTAAAGACAAAAGCCAATCAGCTGTGTGAATAGAAAACTATGGAACCCGATCCCATCATCCAAAAAACTACTCTTGCGATCCCATCCTCCAAACGCTACTCTCGCGATGTCACGAGATTTGAACGCCATAATGCAAACGGAATTCAAAATTGAGTCACGCGTACACTATTTATATTATTCGGAATATTGTCCTCATCTTTGTCGCCATATTTATTACAATGTTTCGGCCGTTGTCCTCTCCAGCTTTCTTCAGTTGGTTGGAATGTCGAACTAAACCCTTTATTTCGCTCACTGTAGTAGACTGTTCTAGTTCCACGTGCCATGTTTAATGTATGACAATTATCAGTTATCTCCAGTTAATTCCCATTTCCAAGTTCTGCACTACCTTAACCGGATATTGAACTCACACTCTTTGGGTCCTGTCACTGGATCTAACAAACGCCTTTATCCACTGTGCTCTGTGTCCTCAAGGCGTTGATTTGATCCATTGACAGGACCCAAAGATCATGAGATCAATACCCGTAACGAAGCCGTAGTCTATGTTGAGATCTTAATTCTGTCTCCTTTACTACTCCGCATACACAAACTATCTCACACAAACACATTTTACATTTTTACGTACGCACGCAATATAGATATTACTATATACAATAATTTCAACAACTAGAAAAAAGCAGACACATTCAATACATTTCATTCATTCAGTATATTCCAGCTTTAATTCTTATAGTAAATTAATATTATTTTGTAATACTATGTTGTTTTTCTGTACATGATTTTATTATGTTAATGAATAAAATGAGATTGTTTTAAAAGGCCAAATTACGAGCAGTCCCGCAACATCTTATATTATTTTATCGAATCTTGACACTCCACTTTCTAACGTTTAACTAAAACACAGGTAGAAGAATCCCTACATACACAGCAGTTTTTGCTTCATATGATGCAATTCCTCTTTTATTTCTTAAAATGAACACTGAAGAGAAAAATGCACCTATTTATGCCAAATTGTTATTTTTATTTTGCATATGAATAAAATGGTATCAACCAGAAGATCTTGTAAATGTAAGCCCCACGTAATTTGCTACATCTGCGACGAATACACCTTAGTTTGTAGAAATAATCAAGACATAAGTTTCATAAAGCGTGCTTACTTTCTTTATTTTGGTATTAAACTTGGTGACCAGGATACAGCTTCGGCGCAACACATGTTATGTAAGACGTATAGAGTAATGGCGTCGGTGGTCTAAGGGCAAGAATAGTTGTCAAAATTTGGAATTTCCATGGTTTGTAGGGAGTCAACAAAACCATAATACTGACTGCTATTTCTATGCTAGTGCTGTGACGGAGGATCATCAGAATGACCATAGCAACCTCAAGTAACTTCATCTTCAATCACAACGTCGTCGTTTAGGTTATTGTGATGACATTCCAATATCTCTCTGTGGAGAAATTCCTGGCATTAGTAAGGAAGAATTCTCATGTGATAAAAAATGAAAAAGAAAGAAAGAAAAGAAGAAGATGAAGGCGATGTGATATTGATGATGATATTTCACATCCTTTTTTCCCCAAAAGGAACTAGTGTTGAGTTGTTGGGAGTGTTCCCACGTGTCTGTATACGAATAAAGACAAACACAGTTGTAGGGATAAATACTGGTATATTTGTAAGAGGTAATTAACAACAGAGTGATTAGTAAGAAGGAACGCCGGTTAGTGAGTAACAATAGCAAAAGTCTACAGTCCAACGGTATGTAATGGTAACCGGATCTCGACTGCTGTCGCTGAACCTGATCCTCGCACAACACAGCTACTCTCTCTAGCACTGACTTATATCGTAGAGGGATAAGTCCATTATCAGTCATAAGGTGGGTGCACCCCACCAACTAGTACGCGATATCAGCTTCCCAATGCCCACTACTGAACATTTGGCATTCAGATTGAAGGAAAATAAAACCTCCTTTCTGACAGTGCTCGCATCACCTTCTGCCGCAACCAATATCAAGAGTAGCTCCATGTTTTCTGAAAACAAGGACTTGGTGTACTCTACAGATATTTTACAGTTTCTGCAAAAAAATTGAGCGCAACAATATCAACGCAAATATTGGAGACTGTTCATTGACAGAAGCAAGTGATGACTGAAGATTGTTTTAATCTACGATGACAACCAGATTACGTCTGTACCACGTTCTCACTCGACAACACTGAAGCATAAATAGGATGCACTGATGTATGTTCTGGAGAAAATTTATTATCAATCACACACACACACACACACACACACACACACACACACACACACATATATATATATATATATATATATATATATATATATATATATATATATATATGCTGATGATATATATATATGTGTATATATATATATATATATATATATATATATATATATATATATATATATATATATATATATATATATATATATATATATATATATATATATATATATATATATATATATATATATATATATATCAAGACACACACAAATGGATGCTCATATATGACATTTTCTATCAATATTTAAAATAATTCTGGTGTGCCCAATATAACTTCTGTTTAAGGTCAGACACTGCCTGAAACATTAGTTCAAAAATTGTCGGAATTTTTTTTTCAAAATCTATTATAATCTCGACTGCTGAAACATCTGATATATTTAAATCGAAAGTCAATATTTGATTAATTTTTTAAAGGTTCCGCAAATATACTTCCTAGAAATATGCAAAAACAGTTTCCAATTTCTTTCCGCCTTTGCAAATCATTTTTACAATATGAAGTTCTCTTTATATATGTTCATAGGTTGCTGACTGTTTCTCAAAGCTAGGTTTTGATACAACCCGAAAAGTTTTCAAAGAATATATTTGAAATGAAAATCTATACGTAGGATATACATAATAAAACTGAGACCTAACTGTCTTTGAAGAATTTGAGCCAAGTACTGACGGAAACATTGAATCGCAAAACCTTTCAATTGATACTTAAACATAACACATTGATGATCGATTCTCTACCTCTTATCTTCTTTTATGTTCAAAAACTTCCAGGACATAGGAATTCACGATTCTGTAGAACTTCCTAATTTCAATCCAGACAAAACCATACACCCTGACGAAACCCGAATATATATTCTAATGCTTCTCTTGTCTTTAAGATCAATCTCTGTGAAATTTTTCATTCGTTGTTTTTATGTCTTTCAGAAAGTTCAACTCTATATTTCTTAAAGTAATTAATACCTTCATAGTAGTTCCGATATCCATAAGAATACCTGGCTGATATGTAGCCATCGTACTATACACATTTGTCAGTAGAACCACACATTTGCTTCTATCTAATATCTTTCCTCTCTCTCTCTCTCTCTCCCCATCTCTCTCTCTGTGTCTCTCTCCCTGCCCCCCTCTCTCTCTCTCTCTCCCTCTTGAGATGTATCTTTTTCTTATTGTTATGTGTTCCGTTTTCGCTCATTTATTAATTAATCCTTTCAAATCTGTATCCGCAGTTTAGCTGCATATTCTATGATAAAATTAAAACAATCATAAACAAATAATAGATATTAAAAATATACAAAACAGAAATGCATTCATTAAAGCAGTGTTTGTAACACTATACCGTTATGCATGTATCTAGATGAATGAAAACATTATAGGGTGTTTTCCCTAACACCTACTTTCTTAGGAAAGAAGATGTACATGAGTTTTGCACTGTAATTATCCCCAGCTTTATGTACCTGGCTAAGCAGTCGATATAAAGAAACTTATACAGTTGTTTCCTTACAGGCATTATCCAGTAAGGTAAAAATTCTATAATTGACAAGAGATATTGCAGTAGTATTGTTGAACAAAAATTCTGGTGTCGCTATGTTAAAAAGGGATGTTCTGCAGTACCACTTACAAAGATGATATTTCAAGTAGTAACATAATTTTGGAATGTGTTTCTTTGTTTTTTAAAACATTTCACAATTAGGAAGGTAATATTACCACAAAGACGAAAATAGTTACAGGAAATGGAAGAAAACAAAATTACCTTATCGAGAAAGGGCAATAGAAGAAAAGAATTCAGAAGGCAGAAGATGGCGATTGACATTTTATTTAATTTTTTTTTTTTTTGAGATTTTATACGGAATGGAAGCAAGTGACCGGAAGTGTGTTCGGCATGTGTAAAATGTGAGAAAAGAAACTATTAGAATTAAGCGAACGGCTAAACCTAAACCTTCCCACGGTAAAACGATGACATCGAGCAGCCAATCTAGTAGTACGCTTAAATCCACGTTGTCGTGGTACCAAGATGGAGAAATCTTTACCAGAACTGAATGGAAATATTTATAGAAAAGGCACAGGGAAGGTAGGTAAAGTCAGTGGAAGTGTGACTGAAGACAAGATGTCAATCTTGACCGATAACTTTACAGACACGTCTTTGGATTTGCTCGAGAATCTCGCGATGAATAGCAGAACCAGACCCTGATATGACAACTATATTCTATATACACTTGAGGTTCTGATGACAGAAATTGTTTGAAACGTCCCCATGAACCAACAAATATTCAGCTGACCTAGCAATTCAATATAATCGCTTCATTTCATGTCATTAGAAAACATGAATCCAATAAACACAATGTATAGCTCTACTGGAGGTTACGGTCTGCCATGACTATTGAAACAATTTTTTTCTCTACTTTGGCTAAAATATAGCAGATTCATTTTGAAAACGTTAAAATTGACATGCTATTTCTTGAGCTGTTCAATAGAAATCACCAATTACTGGTCATTTTAACGACAGCATATCTGCTGATATTATATAATCTTCTTACAGCCTCGTTGGATCATTTCTTATGTATTGTGTTGAAAGCAAGGAAATAAATCACACTTTAATATTCTAATAATAAAATTGATTGAATTTGTTTTTCATTAACTCATAGTGTTATATCACTTCTCTGCATGGTTAACTTATCTATGCCAAAATGAGAATTTGTAATATCGTCGCCTTTGTCCGTTTGAACACGATGGAATATATAACTATGTTCCCATGATCCATTCCAAATTGAAAACCTAGCTGGTTGTTATGAAATGGTTTACTTACGTATACTAGTTATATTTATCCAAAGGATCGGAACGGAAAATAGATCTTGGATATATTCCAATGTAAATGCAGGGGAAAACCAATACCATACAGCCTCAAGAGATAGGTCCTCTTGACGATAAATGTCAGGACATAAATTCAAGTTAAACAGCTACAGTAATTTCGTTAGAGAATAGATGGAATAGCTTCTTAGATCAGTGATATATTCTACTTTGTCTCTAAGGATATTTACAAAGCCTTTCCTAGTTATTTATTAAGTATTTTAGCCGAATCAAGCGTCACTATCAATGATGACTCTATGAGTTCACCTTAAATAATTTACGCCAAGTATACCAAGATCCACACAAATTATATTTTCTTTTTTGATAGGGATATTATTACGTCAGTTAATTAGCAATGCAAATGCTTTGAATAGTTTTGTAAGAAGGTTAAATTTAATTCTAAAACTTTGGCACGTAATCTAGTGATACAGTTTCGTACGAGATTTTTTTTTTTATATATACGGAAGTGTTTCCGTACAACGCATTCGGGAGATAATATCAACCCTTTTCAGACCAATATTTCTACCATACCATGTTAAATATTAATAACCTTAGTTTAAATAGAACTAACAAGTAAGATTTATTTTATATTGCAAATATCAAAAATGTACGCATCCATTTTTTCCGACTGAAGCGTTTTCAAAAACAAATATCTCACTGAATATTCTATATTTTTCACTACTAGGCAAAATGTATAATTTACAGGAGTAAGGTA
This sequence comes from Acanthosepion pharaonis, assembly GCA_903632075.3. Lineage (NCBI taxonomy): Eukaryota > Metazoa > Mollusca > Cephalopoda > Sepiida > Sepiidae > Acanthosepion > Acanthosepion pharaonis. The sequence continues at coordinate 1,723,625 of CAHIKZ030000804.1, read as the reverse complement.
AACCCATGAGTCTTTATGAAATAAAGTTGCGTTGGTTCTTTATATTTTACAAGAGACTTTCGTTTGCATTTCTGGGGAATAATTAATAGAAATAGTTAAATTTCATTGCTATTTAAATCTTATCTGGGTCGTGTCCGCTAAGATATATTCCTGCCTTTCCAAAAGACATATTCAGGTTTTTGAGTTCAAAGATCTCCTTCACTTAGACTGACAGCAACCCAGGCTAAAAAATACAGAAAAAGAGAGTCTTCTATTAAGAGCGATTAACGCATCCCTGCTGTAAATACATTAGTGGAATAGTAATTTTTACACGCTAGAATATTCTCCCAAAAAAGATTAAAAGAAGTAATTCTCAGCACCACTCTGTCGTGCGCATGTGCAGTCCTGGCAACGAAAAACTTTAGTTCGATGACATTCTGAAGGAGGAAATGCGTCAAGAATAAACTTTGTTCACTTCGTCAGAGAATTTCCCCAATAATTTAATTATAGACACATAAAGACACACGGACACACACACACACAAACAAACACACATACACACACATACACACACATATACAATCATTTATTCGAAAATTACAACTGTTGTGCATTCCGTGGATAGAATACGGCACAAATAAATAACAACACCAGTAAAAGGAATAGAAAAATATGTGTATTAAACGGACGAATACAAAGTGAAATGAGGATTAGTAGTCCAGGAATGCGGGTTAGTAGAAAAGTATATTTACAAGTCGATGTAATGGAAGCCGTAATTATCTCTCTTTCTTGACTCTCGTAACTCTGTGTGAACACCCTTTGTCGAACCTTCTCTCATCACGTTATCTCTCCGTCGTATAAATATGCATTGGACGAGTCCATTCTGTGTACATGGGGCGAGCCCCACAATACCCCTCTCCTTAGCTTCTGTTTTGAGGGAGTTAATATTTTTTTCCGCTTATAGTCTATTATTAGCGGTTCTGTGAATTTTCTTTTCCATCTTTTTCTTCTAATCTCCGTAGCTACTTGTGGTCTTTGAATTTCAAATACTTCAAATATCGCCTACATTGACTCTTCATTTTCCGTCTTCCCGTCTTTTTTGTATCCGATTGATGTCTCCAGTGAGTGAATTTTTCGCCTTGTATCGTGTATAGAACATTCCCCAGTCTGTTTATTATCGTACCTGGTTCCCAGTATGTCATATTGTTCTTGAACATTCTGAAAGAGACCCGTTCGCCTGGTTTGAAGGATCATTTTTTATTGTCGATATTTATTTTTGCTGGGTAATAATTTCTGAAACGCAGACCGTATTTTGCGTGCAAAAATAACTTCAGCTGGTGAAAGGCCAGATGGTGTGTGTCCGTTCGGTGTGATTCTGTATACTTGTAGGAACTGTTGTATGGCTCTTTCTGTTGGTACGTCCTCTTAAGCGTATCTACAAACCTTTCGGCTTGTTAGATCGTGGATGGTATGGTGCTATTTTAATATGCTTGACTTGATAAGTCGCACAGAATTCTTAAATGTCGCTCGAGGTGAATTGTGTACCATTATCAGCTACCAGGCAATCTACAACGCCGAATCTTGCGAATAACTCGTGTAGACAATTAATGGTGTTTTCCGTCGTAGGATTTTTGTATCTGAAAACTTCAGGCCAATTGCTGAAGCTACCTACCGTTATCAAGTAGTAATATTCATAGTCCGCATGGATTTTAGACCAAAGTCTGTCTACCTAAGGTTATGGCTTTTGTATAATAGGTGGTGCCTTTGCTGCCGCAGCACAGTCTCTACATTTTTTCACCATTTGAGTAATGCCGTTATCCATACTCGAAACTCCTCATTAACGCTTTCACAGGATTTTTCCCTGGGTGTCCTTAGATGAAAGTCCTCCAGAATTCGTCTTTGTAAAGATTTGGGTATGACCACTGTTTCATTATAAAGTAATACGTGATCACAAATTGAAAAGCTTTTTCTTCTATTTTTCTCTTTGTTCTTCGTATGAATTCATTCATTTCAGCTTCTCCTATTTCTAACAAGGTCAATGGTAATTCACTTACTGTATTGTTTAGCACTTTACTAATTTCTATTACAAAGTCTTCCAGAGGTTCGCATTTTGCAGGTACTAATCTAGATAATCCATCCGCATGCCCAATTTTCTTCGACGGTAGGAACTCTATTTCGAAAATATAATTCAATAATATAATTCCTCATCTCAGAAGTCTGTTGGGTGTGTAAATTGGTAGTCCTTTTTCTCAATCCGAATATAGTAAGAAGAGGTTTATGATCAGTTTGAAGTGTAAACTCTTTTCCATATATATATATATATATATATATATATATATATATATATATATATATATATATTTGGGAAGCGAGTTATGGCAAATATTATGTCTAACGATTCTTTCTCAATTTTTTGAATAATTCTTCTATGCTGGTAACAACGCTCTAGATGCGTGAACTATCGGTTTCCTTGTGCGATCCTGCATCTTGTGTAATATACAGGCTCACACTCTGTGTGAGCTTGCGTCACTAGCAATGATAATTTCCAGTTTGGGATCAAAAAGCGTCAGTGACAGATCAGACGTTAATTTCTTTATGATCTCCTTAAACGCTTTCTGACAGTCCTCCGTCCAGTTCCATTTGTTCTCTTTTTTCAATAATTCATTGAGGGGAGCCTTCAATTTATGCATGTTTTCAATGAATTCCCCGTAATATTTCGCTAGACCAAGAAAACTTGAAACTCTGCGACATTTTTCGGCTCAGGCACATTTTTTTTTTATTGCAGATGCCTTCTCTGGATCAGGTTTTCTGCCACTTTCATTGATTATATGGCCTAGATATTTGATTTCTTTTAGAAAAATATTCGCATTCTTTCTCCAAAATCCTGAATTCTTTTAAAAACTGCATTAATGTGCGTTGCGTGTTCTTCTACAGTATCGCTTTTGATTAAAATGTCGTCTAAGTAAGCAGTAGCAAAATTCTGTCCAATGAGCATGGTATCCATCGACGGTTGGAAGATTAACGGTGCTACTTTTATCCCAAATGACAATCTGCTAAATCTGTAAAGTCCTTTGTGAGTATTGATACATAGAATTTTTGTACTTTCTTATTCTACTGGAATCTGAAGATAAACTTCACTTAAATCAATCTTAGAAAATATCTTACCACCGTTAAGTAAATGTTTCCTCCGAGCTTGGCAATGGGTAGTGATAATCCTTGATAGCCTTGTTTAACCCAGTCGAGAAATCTGAGCAAACACGTGTTTCTCCGGATTTTTTCTTTACGTAGACTACTGGTGCCGCCCATTCCATGAATTCGATTTGTGGAAAAATTCCAGTTTGAACCAATCTCTCTAACTCGTAAGTTTTTTTCTATGGTTGCTCCCGATTCCTCGATATCCCTAGAATCATTTTTTATACTCAAGCATTTTTGTTAGTCTTCTGACAATTATTGTAGCGTTAATCCAGGCTCGTTCTGGGGTTTCGAGAGCATTCTTTTGCGCATTTTCCTGTCCTTGGCTGAGACTAGTCCCTGTACAAAAAAGAGAAACATAAAGTTGTCCGGAGTCAATTCTGCTAATTTAAAGTCATCGCAATGTTTGTTCACAATTTGCGGCGAATGTAGAGCAGTCCATAATTTCGCTCTTTAGGAGGTTGAGACATTTTCAACTTTTGTGAAAAAGTGAAGTCTTTGGACTGAAGAGCTCCGTAAGGCATGTAACTGCCTCGTCAAACGTCAAATCGTTTATCTTTTTCGGAAGAATATAGTCCACAAATATTGTGTACTCGCCTGTTCCCATTTTCCCATTTTCAATTTTGGCCGATGTAATAAAATAGTCCTCAGCTACTTAGTCTTCCAAACTGCCTCGTCCAATTTTTGTGTATTGCAATCAATGTTGAAATGTCTTAATGACGTCTTCTGTGTTTGTAATAGTCCCTCCTCGAAATTTTGATCATCTTCTAGAGATTTTGCATTTAAATTGTTTTATTTTGCTTTTGTCTTCTCCCTTCTTTCTTGGAAAAGTTGCCTTTATTTTGCTTTTGTCACTTCTCCCTTCTTTCTTGGAATTGTAGTTGCTGTTTATTTTGCTTTTGTCACTTCTCCCTTCTTTCTTGGAATTGTAGTTGCTGTTTATTTTGCTTTTGTCACTTCTCCCTTCTTTCTTGGAATTGTAGTTGCTGTTTATTTTGCCCTTCTCCCTTCTTTCTTGGAATTGTGTTGTTGTTTATTTTGCTTTGTCATTCTCCCTTCTTTCTTGGAGTTGTATATGGTTTTCTCATTTCCCTTCTTTCTTGGTGTTTGTTTTGTAATTGCTTTTATTTTGCTTTTGTCATTTCCCTTCTTTCTTGTGTTTGTAGTAATTGCTTTTGCTTCTCCTCCATTCTTTCTTGGAATTGTAGTTGCTGTTTATTTTGCTTTTGTCACTTCTCCCTTCTTTCTTGGAATTGTAGTTGCTGTTTATTTTGCTTTTGTCACTTCTCCCTTCTTTCTTGGAATTGTAGTTGCTGTTTATTTTGCTTTTGTTGGAGTTGCTGTTTATTTTGCTTTTGTCCTTCTCCCTTCTTTCTTGGAATTATAGTTGCTGTTTTATTTTGTTTTTATTTTCTCCCTTCTTTCTTGGAATTGTTGCTTTATTTTGCTTTTGTCACTTCTCCTTCTTTCTTTTGCTGTTCATTTTGGTATTTTTGGAATTGTAGTTGCTGTAAGTTCTTCTAAAATACATTTAAAGTCCTCCATAATTGCTGTTTAGACTATTTTGCTTTTGTCGAAAAACTAGATTTTCCTTCTCCCTTTTGAGAAAGTTTTGTCACCTTTCTTTCTTGGAAATTTTGCTTTTGTCCTTCTCCTTCTTTCTTGGAATTGTAGTGGTCACGCTGTTTATTTTCGCAAATCTTTGTCGTAGTTGTTGTGGACATTAGCAACGGTGTTTATTTTGCTTTTGTTGGAGTTGTATTTGCTGTTCCTTTTGGTATTTTATAAGTTCTACTAAAATACATTTAAAGTCCTCCAAATAAGGAAAAACTAGCAAATCCTCGTCTTTGTCCTTAAATTGTTTTGATGGCCTCGTCATAAATTGTTTTTGATGGCGATTTTTTTTCTTCCGTGCGGGTCCAAAGCCCTCGTCGCCAAGTTGTTGTGAATTCCGTGGATGGAATACGGCACAAACAAATCACAACACCACTAATAGAAATAGAAATATATAGGTATTAAACGGAAGAATACAAAGTGCAATGAAGATTAGTAGTCCATGAATGCGGGTTTGTAGAAAAGTATATTTACAAGTCCCTATAATGGAAACCGTGATCATCTCTCTTTCTGGACTCTCGTAACTCTGTGAACACCGTGTGTCAAACATTCTCTCGTCACGCTATCTCTCCGTAGTAAAATATACATTGAACGTGTCCATTCTGTGTACATGGGGCGAGCTCCATAACAATAACATAAAATATTATAAGATCACTACAAAAATAGAGTAATAAATAGCAATATATGTTATGAAAACACTACAAAAATAGACATTTTCTTTCAACACTTGTGCTGTGTTATCAAGTTAGGGTGTTGAATTTAGATTCTACATTAAACGTCATCAGAGAATAAAACACCAGACGTGTTGAAACAAAATGTCTACGTTTGTAGTGATTTCATAAAATTGTTATGTTGTAATTTTCGAATAAATGATTGTATTTAATCTACTCTGTATTGAGCACTCCTTTAAGAATAGTATTTGTTGCTTATTGGAATTTATTCCGTATACACCAATCCTATACTTTGTTATATATATATATATATATATATATATATATATATATATATATATATATATATATATATATGTACAAAAAGAAACATTTTGTTCCTTATTTACTTAAAATGTAATAGGCTAATGCACTTTAGGATGAAAATTAAGTAAACTTCTACAAACTTTAGTCAAATGGTTAAAAACTTGATTGAATGCAACGGCGAAAAATTCAATAGATAACATTATATAAATAAATAGACATATTGGCTTCTTTTCAAATTGTTAGTAATTTCTCGCCCAGTATCATAAAATTTGTCAATATTACCCTGGCGCGAAATGATATCCCAAAATAAAAATATAGATGGACTGATACGGAACTATTATAGGAATTGTTGTCTGTTACATTCATTCTTCTCAGTCAAATTTATTCGACTTTGCGTTGTATTGATGAAGTCCTTCAAAACACTTTGAGAAGGATCAGGCATAAAATATCGACGATACCGACAATTATGCAGTTAGATGTAAACATAAGGCTGCCACAATGCTGTATCAGACATATTCACAGGCACATACAAAGACACATACAACATACACAAACACACACACAGACACACATATATACACACAGAGACACACACACACACACACACACACACACACACACACACACACACATATATATATATATATATATATATATATGGCTGAAAAAAATATTAACAGAAGGTTTATAGAAAGATATTTCAAAAATACTAGCTACTAAACACGATGCTAACAATCGGATTGTAGTTTTTATAAATGGGCTTATTAAATAAGTTGTTACTAGTAAATGAAATATTAAAATTGGAAGAGATGGAAAATATATATACAATATATTCAAATTTTATGAGTAATGAATAGGGTTTACTATTTGAACCTGGATTGTTAGTATATATATATATATATATATACATATATATATATATTAAGAAATGGACAAAGTCCGACAATTTGTTTATTAAAGACATTTTTATGTTTAACGTTCTTTTTATAGATACAAGTATTTAAGTAAATCCTTTGTTTATAATAAACAGTATTAAATAACATTTACAGGCCTGAATGCCCGAGAAATTTTCAAAGAAAATATTCGTTCTTTGACAATTTTCGAACCTTCATCCAGGTAAACCGTCATTTAATACGTGTTTATTATAAACAGAGCATTTAAAATACTTTTTATCTATAAAAAGAACGTTAAACATAAAAAATGTCTTTAATAAATAAATTGTCGGACTTTGGTCCATTTCTTAATATATGACGTCATTTGTTTACATTTGATACGCCAGAACAGTTATGAATGTACGAGATTCATGGAAGATTTATAAGCAGTAAATTCTACCTTGTCTACCGAACGCTTCTTTGTGGCCGATCGGTAAGGCACGTCAGCGTAACTGACGGTTCCGTATAGGATGCAGGTTCGAATCCTGTCAAAGAACGAATATTTTCTATGAAAATTTCTCGGACATTCAGGCCGGTAAATGTTATTTAATACTGTTTATTATAAACAGAGCCATTACTTAAATACTTGTATCTATAAAAAGAACGTTAAACATAAAAATGTCTTTAATATATATATATTTTTATATATATTATTAGATATGCACGTAGGGAGAGATTTTTCAAACTTGTGTTCTGTTACATTTAACAAATATTGCTTTATAACATTAATTATATAAAGTATCAAATTGGGTGTCATATCTTGAAATGCATGAAAATTTGAAAATTAATTTTGTCGTATTTACTTTGAATAAACAAATGTAAAAATAATTTATTTAAACTTTGAAATAAATAGTATAACTGAAGTTAATGCGATAACAACAGTGCAATACTGCTACGCACTCAGAACTAAAGTATATATGTATAATGTAACTGTAATATATTTACGCGTTATATAACAACATTGATTAAGTAAACAATATAAACAAACTTTATCTCATTATTTAAAATTGATTATCGTAAAAATGAATACAATTTCTTTAAAAATATTTGGATTTTAACGTATTTGCCAGAGTCTAGAAAATTTTAGCGAATCCCAAATAAGAGCGGAATTCTTTAAATCTATCTATCTATCTATCTATCTATAAATACACACACACACACACACATATATATATCTATATATTACAATAAACGTGCAATCAATTTACAAATACATGAATTATTCACACAAAACTAATGCAAAGGTTAATGATTTAAATGGCGAGACATCCATCTCGCAAACAATTCAAATAGTACACAAAAACCTCCAGATCCGTTATGAATGAATTGATCCTTGTTTATATAAATTTCTGCCGTATTAGTTGTTATTTTTACTACAAGCTTTCGTCTGTTCCTACAGACATCTTCAGGTATATAATAGATGTTGTTTTTGTTTTTTCTCTTAGTAATAAGAAGACATCGAAAATATATGTGTATTGTATCCGAAATGCTATTGAAAATGAGTTATTGGTTTTTGAACGCGCCAAAGCAACGCTGAGTTTGATTTTAAATTTTTAAAGTGTTTGCGTTTATACCAAATATGGTGATGAACAAATTATTTTACTGGTAAATTTTACTGTCAAAGTGGCATGAACTATATTGTTCAATAATTACAGTAATGTCGCACTTATTATCCAAAAGTCGCACATGGATCAGTTATTTAAATTACAATAAATGTGCAATCAATTTACAAATACATGAATTATTCACACAAAAACTAATGCAAAGGTTAATGATTTAAATGGCGAGACATCCATCTCGCAAACAATTCAAATAATACACAAAACCTCCAGATCCGTTATGAATGAATTGATCCTTGTTTATATAAATATATATATATATATATATATATATATATATATATATATAGAAAAAATATATATGTATGTAGGTTTGTGTGTCTGTCTGTCTGTAGACATAAAGGGTAGTGTAATGACCTATGTTTGATTTATTTTTTAGGTGAGAGAGGGCGAAGATCACCGCTTGAAAATAAATGCACATCTATAGAAAGAAAAACTACTGATCGATATTCATTAAATTTGGAACGTAGATGATAGACATAAAAAGGAATGTAATGAGTTATGTATGATTTATTTTTGAGGGCAGCAAAGTGGGCAGAATACCCTTGAAATTAAATGTACATCTATAGGTGGAAATAATCTTTCACGATCATCATTCAGTTGGGAACATTTCTAGTATATATAAACTGGAGTGTAATGAGCTGTGTATCAGTTATTTTTGAGTGAGTAAAGGGCGTACACTCCTCTTGAAAATAAACATACATCTATTGAAAGAAAATAATTTCACCGATTTTCTTTAAAGATGCAACGTACGTATCAGAAACTAACGAGAGTTTTGTAAGCTATGTTTGATTTATTTTTGAAGGGAGTAATATCCGTAGTCCTCCACCTAGAAATAAATATTGCTCTATACGAAGAAAACATACTTCACAAATCTTAGCATATTAGACATAAAAGGCAGTGTAATGAGCTATGTTTGATTCATTTTCAATGGGCACAGACCCTCCCTGTGCATTTATCGGAAGAGAAAGTACTTGACAGATTTTCATAAAAATTGATAACATAGTAAATATAAAAGATAGTGCAATGAAATATGTTTGACTTATTTTTGGGAGTTGGCAATGGGGCAGAAACTCCGTTTGATAGTAAATGTCCCTATGAATTCAAAGAATACAAGCAGATTTTTATGAATTTTGGAACATAGATTTTCGGCAAGGGAGGGAATTCAGTATGCCATGTATATTATTTTGATCAAAGGAGGTCCACTTCACAAAACGTACTATTTTTCCCTTCGATTCAAATGAAATTTAAACAGGTAAATGAATTGAAATGATGCTTATTTCCAAATTTTTAATAATATCAAGACAACCTAATGGAGCCTAAATCCCTTATATTGAAGATTTTGGAAGACCATAACTTGAATATTTGAAACTCTCTTATCACTGGGCTTTTACCATAGGTCTATATGTTTTAGACATTTTGATATATTTTGAAGTCAACTCCCGAATTACTTGTAAAAAGTCCTTAATAAAATGCCTTTCAAAAATTCCCATTTTGGACTACGTAAGAAATTACCACGGAGGAAAAAAGAGAGAAAGAACTGAAGATCAACTAAGCAAGAGAAGGAGAGAAGACACAGAAAGGCTTGCAGCTTCACGAGTGTTAAAAATCAACAACAAGCGGATCTACGACGAAGATTAAATGCTCACTGGAGTGCAGAAAAAAGACAGTCTGAAACTCAAGACGATTCTGACAGAAGCAATACATTAAATGCTTAACGGATTTCAGAAGATAGACAACATGAAACTCAAGAAGAAACTGAGATGAGAGGTAGCATAGTTACTTAGTGGAATGCAGCTGCCAGACAATCTGAAACCCCAGAATTAAGGGAGAGGAGACTCAGAATGAATGCAGCAAACAGGCAACTCGATATATTATCCTGGAAATAACATTACTATAATGGTATATCTTTTATTTTATTATTGATGTTTATCGTAATACTTGAATAAATATTGTAATATGCATATTTTCATTGTTTTCCTCAGTATTAACATTAAAGAGCAGAATATTATATGCAACCATGATGATATTGGGCTGGAGGAGGCACCACTCTGTTCTAGAAGAAATCTGGCAGTTATTTCTATTGCGTTACCTGAACTGATATAACTGTTCCGCCTATACAACTGTTAACAACCAATTAATATTAAAATAGTTGTACAATACTCTCTAGTCAATAAATTTAAGAAGTATAGAACAATTTTCTCAGATTCTACCTAACCCAGTCAACGAAGGGTATTCCTGCTGGTGTATATACATACACAGACAGAAAAACAGACAGACACACAGACAAGCGCACGCGCGCACGCACACACACACACATATATATATATATATATATATATATATATATATATATATATATATATATATATATATATATATATACACACTACAATTGTTAATTATGCAGGGGTACACATGTTTAAGTTACTATCACTCTTTCTGTTTTTAAAACAGTGAATTCTATAAGAACAAGGTCTGATCCATAAGTACTACTAAATTGTAATATGAAACTCGATAGAAATCGAAACCATTTCTTTAAACCATTTGTGCCGCTTTTATATGACTGTTTCGCCGAGGTTACATTTACTTTAGTAAGAATTCCCGATTCTCATTATGATATCCAAATTCATAAATAGGAGTTGTTCCATCTCATTGACGTGTGTTCTTGTAGTTGGAAGTAGCATCATTTTTTACACTAAAATTGTGTCTAAGTATTCTGCTGAAATAAAGGTGAATAAGAGAACGGGGCAGCTGGAAACATTCAGAAACAGTGTGCAAACCACCCAAAAGACGATAGATAATACTTGAAGTATTTTTTGTACAAAGGAAACCAGAAGACCGCAAATGTTATGCAAGAGAGATGAAAGGTTTGAGGTTCTCAGCGGGTAATCCAAATTTAACAGCCAGACAAGTGAGGAATGAATGTTGACTTAAGAATGGGGTTTCACTTAATACGGCACGGTGAATAGTATGAACATTCAAATCGAACGTGTATATAGCAGCCAGAAAAAAATAATGAACTTAGAAAGTGGATATAGAAGATTGAAAGGCTCAAAATAATATCCACAATTAGCATGCAGAAAGTAGCAAAAAGGGATTTTTAGGGAGGAATACAAAATATAGATACTTTCTAATACGAGATAATATGAAAGTGGACCAGTGAAAGACAGGAAGAATGTAAGATACACCAAAATTCCTCGAGATAATGATGAGTGATTCACAAACGGAAGATAAGCAATGTTACATGAATATTACGAAATGTTGGTAGAAGACAAAATAGTGAAAATTAAAGTTACTACAGTCTAATCTTTTGCTAGATTTCGAAATTGGAAAAATATCTCAGCAGAACGGTGACTCTTGACATATATCAGGTCAACAAAATTGTTAATTGTGGATGAAGATGGTTTAACTTTTTTTAACGACTGGCCAGCATGTAGTTCCAATCTCAATAGAATTTAAACATTGTGGTGACAACAGAAGGAACAAAGAAATCCACGCAATCTCTACAGCCAAGAACAATGGGGAAAATTCTCGATGAGTTAATCTCGGCGTTATTCTATTTAATGCCACATCTGTGACAAGATGAGATTGTTAATTGGCACTTAAAAATTATTATGAAGAAAATCTTTTCTGTTCAAACAACAGTGACTTTGAAATAAAACCAAATTCTTGGAAAATGTTGTTTTCAATTAAATCCTATTAAGTCCATGTCTGTCAAAATTGAAACCACCTATTTTTGTTAATATTTTGCTTCCGTAGAAACCTAATGAGTTCAAAACTGTCAAACTTCTCAGAAGCAATATGAGTAGTATTTGTCCTATTTAAAGTATCCTGTCCGCATTCAAACTTGTAGGTATTTAAGAAGGTAATAATTTAAAGCAATGCCGAATCTGGGATTTAGAAGGGATTTTTCCTCACTTCCTTAAATTAAAACCGGGACTATGTTTGGTTGAACAATGAGAATATGACACGAAATGGCTTGTAATTGTATCAATAATCAGAAGCCTTCTTTGGTTCGTAATTTCGTCCATAATGGCAAAACCACCGAGTTCTCCATAAAGCAGACGAGAGACTTAAATTGAAGGCATTGTGAAGTCACGGCTCATTGAAAATATCCCAGACTCTAAAACAGTTACTCAAAGTGCGATAAACTTATGCTGGTTAAGTCTGTAGTGCCAACAAAACTTCATACCGTCTATATTTTCTCCTCCAGCTGGAGATATCAGGCGTCTTTTCATAACCAACTGTCAGAAATTAACATTTTCCATTTTTATGTATATTTCACAATTGAGTTACGAAAAATATCTTGACACTTTAAGTTGAGAACCATTCTAGCAAGTCGTGCCTACTATCCTGGCAGTCAGAAGAAGTACTGGCTGAATTGTTTCATCGCCCTTCTGTGGATTTTTCAAACACAACGTAGGCGCAGAAGGAGTTGACAAAACAACTCGGTGAAAAAACATGTGGAACTCACAGAACCAAGAACAAAACAAGTGTCGTAATAACTACAGAACCACATATCGAATTGAGACAATTTTTCGTGTCATATGTAGTAACAATATTTATCAGTTCCAAAATGTTGGTATTTTATATGTTATGTAATAAGTTGTTTTTCTTCATAAAAAGATCAACTCATTTTTCAAATGAGAAAAGTGTTGAAGTGTGAAAACTTCCAAATTTTACAATTCAAACATACAGCATCGCCAGAAATGCAATAAATATTATTCCATCAAAAATTATAAAATGCTCTCAGAAATAATATTCTCAAATCATTTGATTGTCGGGTAAAAATAAAATAACTAATTTAACAATGTGAACAAACTGAAATTTTTGCGCCAGCACCCCCGCCAACAACATATATATATATATATATATATATATATATATATATATATATATATATATATATATATATATATATATATGTTCACATTTGCGTTATATATTCTTCTGTATATTATGAATGTATTATTATTGTGGATTAATATTTTTATTTGATTATTTCTAATGATACATGTCTAATACTTCCCTTGACAATACAACTCATGATTCTACATTTCATCCTCTTTTAGATCCTCAACGATTTCCTCCTGGAGAAATGCCATTTTGTTGGCATTATATATCGAAACCTATTATATTTTTATTACTTGAGGCACGCGCCTAATTATATTATTTGCTTATCTCATATGCATATCTTACTAATTTTAGAAACAACCATTTAAACGAAAAGGCAATTATTCAAAACAGTCGCGCATCTGCTTTTGTTAAACTATTTTTGTAACTCTGGATTTTCGACAATTGTTGAAGAGGGCCAAACTGTTAGAGTGCATTGCTGGATTGATTGGACTCCAGTCAAGATTCGCTATGGTTCTAACAGAACTTTAATGTTACACTTTGTGAGAATGCATTGCTTATGAGAGAGTAGTTACTCGTTTGTTATAAACTTTATAATTCATTTTCTTTATTCGAGGTGAATTTTGTTTATTTATGAGCGGTTTTGTTTGGGTAAAACTAGATAAAGATGATTTCATACTATTTAAGGACCTAATTTAATTAAATAACAATCTCATGCCGAAATCCAAACCTGCTTTGATGTTTTAATTTTCTCTGCTGAATACAACTACTGTATAAGTTTTTAAGGATTTATTTCCTTTTTTTTAATTTCAAATCGTGTCTGATTATGTTTAATTATGAATGCAGAAAAAATATAAAAAGAAACAAATTACAAATAAAATAATTAATAAATTATCAAACTGTATTAGATGATTCTGAAATAATACGGTAAAAACCGCTATAAACAATTTATCAATCAACAATGGAAGAAGCAAGATTTGACTACAGATAGTTATATCTAGCATTATTTAATCATTTCTGCTATGCGACAGTCTGTATTTTATAAAGCATATAAGAGTTAGTGCAATGGTGGAGTCATAGATTATAATATGACTTCCGAAAGCGTATCACTTCTTCAGTAAAAATTATAATCATTTGTGTCATGCATGCAGAAGCGGTGAATGCCTGTATATAGTTTACAAGTTTGACAATTGAGTATGAAAATAATATTACATATTTGAATGACCTGGGACATCTCAAACGAATTAGTAAAAAATAAAAAGATTATTGATTCCATATAAGCTTTTGCAGGACAAATGACCATTACGTTCCACCATTTTTTCAGATTTTTATAGATATCAAGGTTTTAATTATTATTCTATCGTTACAAATAGTGTGACAAAAATACGTTTTGCATAACAACATAAAATGAATGAAACAATTGTTTTTTTCAGCTTACACTTTGCTGAGGACAACAAATCTCTGTATCCGCGCACATTCGTCTTTGCTTTCATAAAGTATCCCGAAACTATTCAAATGTAATGTCAATCGAGATCTCCAGTTACCTTGATTTATCCACTATACCTCTCCTCATCCTCTCTTCTATCACTCCTATCTGCTCTCGCTCCAAATCTTCTGTAAACCCCTGCATCCTAGTGGCTTCACCCCTTGCTCAGGGCGTAATGCTTAAAAAAAAAGTATGTAATTTCCGGTAAATTGTCATTAGTTTAAGAACACTCCACTATATTAGTCAAGCATTAAAATGCAATATTTTAAATCACAAAAATAAATTTTGTATATAGTAAAAATAAAGTATTATTGCATATTTCGTAATATTATTATCATACTCTAAGATAATTCTTCTTCCATGTGTCATGTACCTTCAGGTTTTTGGCGCCAATGGCTCCCTCCAATTTTCTGTTCCTTGTAGCTTTTTATATCTCTCTCAAGCAATACACTGCCATGCATTACTCAAGATGTTTAAGTAGGTTATGCGTTGTTTACCACTTTCAGTTTGGCTTTTAATCTGCCCTGCAAGAATCAAATGTTTCAAACCATCTTTCTTCCTTTTGCACCCTTGAAATTTTAGCCGTCTATTCCTAGTGTTATATATATATATATATATATATATATATATATATATATATATATATATATATATATATATATATATATTTTAGAGCCAGACAAACCTACCTAGGTTTTCACCTAAACGGATCGTCAGGGAAATAAGGATATATATATATATATATATATATATATATATATATATATATATATATATATATATATCCTTTTCAATTTGAATTTCTCTAAAACTTTGTAGTTGCTCACATATTCATTAATGGTATTCTCAGCATCCTTCTGTTGCTTCAAGTCTCTTATTTATCTCTTATTCATTACATAAAAGAGCAGTACGTTTTTTTGTTTCTCACCAATTTCTATCTGTTTCTTAGTATGTTGCTTATATTTTCGAATGTTTTTTTTTACATATTTCGCTAAATATTCTTACAGTATTTGCCAATTCCATGAAATATATGATATAGTTAATTTTATCTAAGTTAGTTTCAACCTTACTAAGTGCACCACGCATATGACCTTGTGTTGAGAAAGCAAATATTTTTAAACAGCAATAACATTTTTCGTTAGCTCAACTATGTTTATAAAAATTGATTTATTCTGGTAATGTACTTTACTGAAAATATTTGCGAACTAGACGTAATCAGAAATTTGATATATTTGAGTGTTGTGCTTTATTGCACTTCTTATTATTTATCGTGTTAATAAAGATTTTTATTTGTCTGCGCATGTACACTCTAAGTAAAACAAATTTCCTTCTACATACTATCAAACTAATTTAATGTATTGGTTTGAATATTTTTCTCACTTTGCAAATCATTTTACATTATAAATGAATATTTATTTATTAAATATATTTCGTAGAGGGAATACTAGTCTCATGCATAATAGTAACATTTTTAATCGTTTCAAACCGAACAAGGCAATAAAGCCACTAAAATTCAAGGACATGAGAGAACAGAGGAAAATATTAAAAAGATGGAACAGTAAAAAACAGAAATGACAAAAGAAAACGATTCAAATTGATGTCAAATTTTTGAAGAATAAATTAGACTAGATAAAAAAAGTGTCCATCAAAAGCGAAGTATGAGAGAAGAAGAAGTTATCGTAGAAGTTACGTTTACATATATCCATTTCAATTATAAAATAATGAAATCTTGTAGCAATCTATTACTGCGCCAAAATAATATACTCTAGTTGTCATAGAATAATTGCAATTTATATAATAGTTATAGAGACTGTACATTTCGACGGTGAGGAATGATTAAAGCCGAAATACTTGGTCAGGGACAATACAATTGCCAATTCGTCTTTCTAGTTTATCAAGAATTTCTATATATTTATAGTAGAAGCTCGACATATAAAGTGACAGCAATATTCAAAAATGGGCGAATGGTATAAATCTGTAAGATTCGGCTGACTATATCATCTAGCTGGTCATACTGAACCAAATTAAATACCATTAAATGTTTCAGTATATTCTTTCCAAGTCATGACAATGCAACACGTTACGCCGGGAATCAATACTACTACAACTGATGATGCTGTTATTATTATTATTATTATTATTATTATTATTATTAATTTATTTATTTATTTATGATGCATGATCATTTCCTTACCAGTCCCAACCAGAGACCTAAGATCAGAAATGGCATCAGAACATTTTCGAATCCGTATTATTGTAAAATATATTTTAAAAATATAAAAACTATGCTAACAGACATTTTACGGAGATAAAGCATTACGTAATATGTGAATTCTACTTCTATGTACAGTAATTAGTACTTCTTTGAAGCATGGGATATCAGGGTTCCCCTCAATATGTCGATCAGAACCATTTCAAAAAAACCGAGGGCTCCAATCAAAACCGGAATTTTTGATATCCTCATGTCTCATATTTTGGAGATTTCGATTTCATGGTCCTTGTATTTTGATAGTCTTTGACGATATTCAAAGTGTCATTGAAATCTGCAGGGACTAACACACCAATAAGCTACATTTTTTTTTTTTTTGCAGTCACTGATACCGATATCTGTATGGGCAGATTTCAGTGTTCTCTGCTTATTGTTGTCTCACATAAAATTGTTACAGGTCCTATCTCTGTAACGAGATCTGATTGGCCTTCATAGAATTTTCCTAAAGTTTCATTTTCGTGAAAGTTGTTGATTTTGCAATGCAGATATTGACTTACACTGCCATGCCTGCTTTTATATTCAGCGGACGTCGATAGAGTACAGCGTAATACAAGATGGACAATTGTTTCAAGGTATTTATCAAAGTATCTGCATTTTGAGCTAACACTATAAATGCGATGGCAACCGTTCTTTTTGTGATGTCCATTTGCTTAATGTTAGCTATGGTTCACTTAAAGATGGTGAAACTGTATTGCTCCACAGGGAGAGCTACGACTGATATTCTGTTTTTGTTTTGTTTTTGTTTTTTTTGTTTTCTTTATTTAACTCGGTATGCAATACCAGACACACGTATGATGTATTCCATTTCCTTCGCTAATCTCTACATACGTATAGGCTTATTTCTGTTCCAGTTCCATAATCTTTCAACCAAAATCTAGATTTATTGAATGTGTTTCTGTAATTCTCATTTTTTAATGTCAATTTTTCCGATTTACTGATCCGAAATCCATACATATGCCGTACTGAAACATTTTACAGTCGTGAGGAGAACCTTCAATATCTTGTCTTCTTTCGTAAAGATTATTATTATTATTATCATTATTATTATTATTATTATTATTATTATTATTATTGTTGTTGTTGTTGTTGTTGTTATTATTATTATTATTATTATTATTATTATTATTAATTTGTGTTGTTTCCAGCTTTGTATCATGTAGATTCGTGTCTAAACTACGGTCCTTAGGCCTTATAGAAGAATTGTCATTTTACTGATAACACTTTTCTTTGTATATGGAATGTTCCTAGTAGGGAGAACTTCTGGGAAACTTTTACGGCCTGAAAGGCGGTTAGTCAGAATGTCCATTTCTTTCCTCGTGTGGCCCAGTGTTCCGATTACTATCGTTACACTCTTAGTCTTCATTCCCAACATCCTGTTAATCTCGATCTCTAGGTATTTCTATTAGGACAATTGCTCGATACTTTTCATGAGGTGTTTCTCTCAGGTTGTACTGCTATGTTAATAAGCCTACACGTCCTGAATTTATTGCCCTTTATGATAATATCAGATCTTTTGGCATTTAATTCAATCTCAGTATGAATTGGCATGTCCCATTCAATAGTTACATCGTTACTTTGGGTTAATATGTCTAGTTGATGCTCATACCATCTCTCAGTAGTTTCGATTTTGTATTTTAGCATATGTTCCAGTGCATATATGTCGCTACTTTTTCATGTCTGTGGATATATTCACATATTATTATTATTATTATTATTATTATTATTATTATTATTATTATTATTATTACCTTTCGATTTCTGCTATGGTCTCACTACCTATCAGTTTGTAGAAGACCTAATGCAGGTAGTGGTGTGTTGTTATGGCTTACATTTCCTCATTTGTTTTTCTAACTCCCATAACATCATTAGCGTTACATGAATAAAGTTCTTCTTGGTGAGTGGACTGTACATATCAAGGTATTTATTGTTTTTTTCTCCAAAGCTGCGACTTGCATGAATGCAGTTGTAATCCTTTTTTGTATTATTCAAAGCTACTTAATATGACTGGTACTATTCTTGTTTTCAATTTCCACATTTTCCTTCGATTTCAATTTACATGTTTTCATACTTCAATACTTTTTAAATTTCATTATATTTATTATTTATATTTACTTCGTTTTCTTATGTATTTTTTATATTTTGCTGGTTTCTACCAGAGACATAATGTAATAAATGGCATCATGGCATTTTTCGATGAGAAGTTATTGTGCCTGCGTTTGTGTGTTTTCGCATGTGTTTTGGGGCTCTGTTTCCGTGTGCGTCTCTGTGTGCGTGTTTGCATGTGCTTGCATGTGCTTGCGCGAGCGTGTGTGTATTTGTGTGAGTGTGAGAAAGGACAAGTGTGAGAGTGATTTTTGTATCTCCCGCGAAAGAGATTTATAGATATGTAGATAGATTTTATAAAGAGAAAGTGATAGTGAGTGACACAGAATACGTGTGACTAATTATGTTTGCTTTTGATCTATCTAGTGTATGATACAGGCGCTAAAACAATATTAAGAAAATGTATGCATTCGGCGCAAAAATTCACATATATATAAAACAGTTCTGCGTTTTGCTGTAAGTCATCTCATAGCACTTATAGATTTAGAAAAAATTATTTAAGGAAAAACGCTCAATGCATGTAGTACATTCTGAGCGTCAAGGAAACTGACTACTTGAGTGAAACATGTGATGGTAAATAATATTGGCCATCTCGTCTATTATGGCTAAACTTAAACTTTTCTCTTTTTAAGGTGAGACATTTTCATTGTTTTCCTCTTGGTAAAACACAAAACGCACTAGCCCAGTGAATGAATAAAAATGGGATCCATGTAAGATTTACTATTTATAAAATAACTACAAATATTCGGCCATTCATTAAATCATATTTCCACGAATGAATCGCAAAATGTCACAACAATCATATAACGTAATACCCTGGCTAATTATTTACAAACTGTCCTAACAAGGATACCATCATACACTGGCGAGCTAATCAATAACTTCTCTAATAAGTGTGCTAATATCTGATATTTCACTCCAAAAATGTCGAATCTGTAATAAAAAAATAACGTTACACAGAATAATTAAAACTTAATTGTGCAAACCGACTGGGAAATAATTTATCAAAATCGATTCGCAGAAAACCGAAAAATGCCTAAATTGTACTACGAAGCTATTAGCGTGGTTCGGGATATATATTTTCCTATACCTACAGCTTCTCACTTTCAATTGTTTGGTTGTTTTTAAATTACTATATTTTCTTCTCATTTGTAATAACGTGATATTATAGCAATGAAAGTTAAACACAAAGTAGACGATATTAAATCCTGTTGTGGTGTTCGCATGCATGCTCACCTGGATGGATGGTAATAAAAAAGTCGTAATCATATACGTAACACATTTTCACTTCGCCCATTGTTTCCAAATGATTTTAATCGAAACGCTTGAATTTCTTCTTCGATAAAGATTAATTTTCTTGCCATCATTACCTTCAATCGCTCCCAACAGAAATTTGTTTTCTATTGATTCTATAATAAATTTGTCATTGTGATATAAACACGTTTTATTTCGGAATATTATCATCAGTTTTTAATTAATGAATATTAGCTGGGTTCTTTATGTCCAACGAGAAAATTAGCTAAATTTAAAAATGCATATGAAGTGGGGCCTGATATATTTAATTCGCAAGGTTTCATATAAATTCATTACTTTTGCAGAAAAAAAGAGAAAAGTACTACATGATGAAGATGATGTAGACATGACGAAGAGAAATTATGAGAAAAATATCACGTGATTATTCTCAGAAAGATCTTGATGATATAACCATTGACTTAAACATTGATCTAACCACTGATTTAGTGATGTGTTTCGCCAGGAACTGGAATAAAAAAAAAAAAACAAAAAAAAAACACTATCACCTAATTAATAGAAAAAGATTTCGAATTAATTTTATAACTTCAAATTAGAATATTTGCTTTTGCTGCAGTATATTATCCTATAAATGAAGAACTGGCAAATCGAAACACTTTTTTTAAAGCATGGAAATGTTTTCGAAGAGAACATATGCTATCATATCCACAAGACAAAGGATGAATGTCATGAACTTTATTATCATACGGCTTCCATATTTTCCTTGCATGAATAATACACAATCTATAACTTTTTTCTCAGTCGTTCCCTCAGTTTAGATGTATCTATATATGTTCGTCGATTCCATTTGTCGATTCCTGTGTGTCACATCCTGGCAAAGAGATCAAAAAACACCTATGGGAACAATACGTCACTTGTGTTGTTTGATGAGCAATAAGGACACATAAAAACTATGATGAATGAACATATCCAACAAAAATATAGGACCAACATATAACACAGATGTATGCATATATATAATTTTAATACAATACAAAATATATATTTACACACACACACACACACATACACACATAAATATATATATATATATATATATATATATATATATATATATATATATATATATATATATATATATATATATATATATATATATAATATGCTGCAATATAATTAATATCATAAAGAAGTAAAAAGAATGCATATAATCTATTGTAATGCTTTTTTCTTAAAAATGTCACCCAAGGCCTGTACTCAGGGTAAATTAAACAAAGTGAATCAAAATAAGAACAAGATTTAAGAAGAGAGATGGCGAAATTGAAATTGCATTTAAAGTTTTAATGAACGCATTTTAGAGGAACTTGGAAGCCCTAATAGTATTTCACACATCTGGTGTGTGAGAGAAGACAAACATTCTCAATAAACTTATGCTAGCCCGAGGTTTGCAAAAATGAGTCGAATCCATTGCCTTTACTCATGTGAATATGAAAAGTTATTTATCCTCTTCTTCTCCTTAGAGCTATGCCTATATAGGAAGACAGACAAGGTTCTATAGCCATTCCCCTTGTGTAGGAGAAGGGAACCTCTGCATTCAAAAAACACCTTCATCAGTATAATCAAATCATATGTTTTTTTTGTGTTGTATATATATATATATATATATATATATATATATATATATATATATGTGTGTGTGTGTGTGTGTGTGTGTGTGTGTGTATATATATATATATATATGTATATATATATATATATATATATATATATATATATATATATATATATATATATATATATATATATATATATATATATATATATATATATATATATATATATATATATATATATATATATATATATATATATATATATATATATATATATATATATATATATATATATATATATATATATATATATATGTATATATATATATATATATATATATATATATATATATATATATATATATATATATATATATATATATATATATATATATATATATATATATATATATATATATATATATATATATATATATATATATCAATGCACGGAATCCTCTTATGATGATTACCTGCAAATGGAATTCTTGCTTAAAACCCTGTACGAAAGCGTATCAAAAATTGTAAAGATGTAAGAAAATCATTATTTTTTACTCTACATTGTTTCTGACGTCATATCACCGAGCAATTATAATACAGTATTTCAAACTGTAACACGTAAGAAGTACTCAAATATTTTACAGTTTATAGCATATAAGAAACTGGTTTACTCGACATCAGATACACACGTCATTTCACCCATAAATGATTATAAACATGTGGAACAGAAATGAATATGCTAACACGTAAGGAGACGAAGTAATACAAGAAGATATAAACGGAGTAAGCACGCAAATAAGTCATAGCATTGCTAACACATATATATGAGACTACAGAGGCAAACACTCAGCGAAAAAGCAGTTCGATCAATAGAACACAATCATTTCCGAGGCCAAAGGACTTTATTCGTATGAGACGCCAGGCGTTGTATCTCTTTGTTCGATTCGTTGGCAACTGACATCAGAGAATTGAAAGTGTCTGAGTTGCGATCAAGATTAACTGAATACGAAACGAATTTTTGTTGGAGAGACTTTCTAACACTAAGACGGAAAACCTGATTCCAAAAGTAAAATAGACAAAGCAAGAAAAAAATACTGATGTCTCTATAGCAATACTGATTTTACGAGCGTATTTTCGTGTGAAATTAAAATAATGACGCAATCAAACATGAGTGCTGTATTTGTTTTTTACTCCTAAGTTCTTTCTGGGTTGGATGTTTAACGTTACACAGAATGTGCTGACTGGCTCCATCTGTTACTGTGCATCAGACAGTATGGAAAATACTGAATAGTTAAGCATGTAGTACAAATATAAATTTGCATAGTTCCTTATCTTTGTCACATAGACCACATTAGCAAAAATATTGAAAAAAGAACCGCATACCGAAATTCTTTACAAAAGGAACACTCATCTTTATTCTAAGGAACACTCAAATCTTTTGCATTCTAAAGGAACAATTACTACTACTGCCTGGTGGCAAATGCTGGTGGCGCTATACCGAAACAAATCATATGATGAAGACAGGGTTGATATATATATATATATATATATATATATATATATATATATATATATATATATATATATAAATGGACAATGTCCGACAATTATTTTAAGATATTTTTAAGTTTTTACATTCTTGTTATAGATACAAATATTTAAGTAAATGTTCTGTTTATAATAAACAGTATTAAACAACATTTACCTGTATCTCCCTGAAATTTTCACTGAAAATATTCGTCCTCCGACAGCTTTCAAACCTGTATCCTGTAGTGAACCGTCATTTTGCTTGACGTGCATTTAACCGATTTGTCCACAGAGGAGCGTTCGGTTAACAAGGTCGAATTTACTGCATTTGAACTTCAATATTCTATGAATCTCTCACATATATTCATATCTGCTCATAGCGTATCCAAAGTGAACAAATGACGTCAAACATTATGAATATTTTCTGTGAATTGTTTTCGGTAAATGTTGTTTAATACTGTTAATTATAAACAGAACATTTACTTAAATATTTGTATCTATAACAAGAAAAAGAGAAAGCATCATCTTCTTTACATGTATCAGAATCTATCTTCTTCAATTACATTAAAGTACCTTCATTAAACTGGAATTAATGCAGTTAATGATATAACAGAATCAGTCTGTGTTTAGTCAATCGAATTTAACCGGGAACGTGAAGGGGTAAAACAAGCAACATGAAGACCCACTTCCGACCACAATTATTTTGGTGTTTTTGAAATTCAGTTTGTCAGTGTGCTACCAGGGATTTAAAAAGAGGATACATTTATAAAGCAATTGTGAATTTTGATAAAAATTGGTTCACAGATAAACGAAAAATGAGAAGGAAACCAGTAAAAAAAATGTAATTTTCGTTATTTACGCGGGTTTTCACTACATGTGTGGTCTCAAGTTAAATGTCTGTTAAAAAATCAACGTATTGTTGGCTACGAATGAGTGAAGATTTTATTAGATTCCTTGAAAACTGAGTGACTTTTTAAATTTAAAATTTATGCTGAAATCAATTTGTGTTGAAATCGATTTTTCGTTTTTCGCATTTTTTTTCGTTAAACGCAGTGTCGTCGAAATAAAAATTAGGTATCGCTGAGCTCGTCATGATGTAAGTAATAAGCATACCGAGTTTGAATGAAACTGGATAAAAAAAAGTTGAATTTCTCGATTTTAGATAGGCTTTATCGATTGAAATTGTTTTTTTTTTCAATATTGATTTTTTGGGTTAAGATCCTATCTCGTATATTATACAATGTATGTAGAAATTTTGATCAAAATTGTTTGGATGGATCTCAGTGAAAAGGTATCACACAAACAGCCATTCTCTTTTTTATATATATATATATATATATATATATATATATATATATATATATATATATATATATATATATTTGTTTATGCAAACTTAGGTAATCCGTATGGGTAGACCCGAGGAGGATGATATCCAGAGAGCTCAATGTAAAATTCAGAGCAGATATGTTTGAATAAAAACAGACCACGTTAAGATTCCATGTAATAAGCTATTTCACCAGAACCCCTTTACCAGGGTTCTGGATCATCAAACTTTACTTCCAAAAGCTGAAATGAAAAATGAAAAGAAATTCACACGTTTTTGACGGACCTCATCAAGTATACGTAAAATTAACGAAGTGAGGAAGTGAGGTGGGAGAGAGGATATGAGTGTGTCATATGTATCATTTCAATTTCCTATTTTTAATCCCAGTGTGTCGGCTAGATGTTGCTCAAATTTAACGCGTCTCGTCTCTAGATATAGATGGCTAAGGGGTGAATGAGAAGAACAACAATAAAGGAAGAAGCTACAACAATTCCAATCAATTACACGACCGGTTTCATTCAAATTCTTAGATGCTGTTAATTCGCGTTACTTTAACGTGCATATTTGGGAGGTTAAGGTTTGATAAATATCTAAATGTTTAAACAATCTACGAAGAAATTAATTTTAAATTTTCAAATTAATTTCTTCGTAGATTGTTTAAACATTTAGATATTTATTGAATTTGAATGAATATATATATATATATTCTGGAAGTATTTTTGATTTTGGAAGTATTAAGGGATATGTTATCGTTTTACATGCAAATAGAATTTTGCATGCTGGTTTTGTAAGCAATTAGTCATTCACTAGTTTAATGGAATATACCAAAGTAATGATGTTTTATTGAGAGTTATTGACATAAATACACCAAATAGTGTAGATTACCTACAGAATGTTCACCTTGTAAAATATATATTCATTTTTACCAAATTTTTGCTTGTGAGATTTACAATCACACATTCCGAATGTCACCACAACAAGAAACGAATCTTTATATGAACAATGCATGTGGAGAGTCTAAAGGCATTCGGATGAGCACTAATGGCATGGATTCCATTTGTTGAACTAATCGCTATTGACAAATTTGATTAACAGAGATCAATGTATCCATGAAACAAGTTCACCTCACCGAATTCTGTGGCTGAAAAAGGGAGTGAGTATGTAACTGTGGCTAAGATCTACTGCTAGGTAACTGCATTCAGGTTTTTTTTACTTAATTTTTCTTGCGATATAATTTTGTTTCCTTTTTCTGGACATAATTTAAATAGAAATTGTTAAATGTTCTATATAACGGCCCGCTTTTTGCTATACTTTTAACATTTGTCATATATGCCTTTAGAGCTGTACATGTAATGCTAGCGCTAGGAAGAAAGTTTTATTCTCCCCTTGTAGACATATTATAACAACATCGTAGCTGAAAAGAAAAAAGAATGACAAACTTGCATTGTTCTCAGAGAAAATTTTGTATAATACGAAATAAATATATATATATATATATATATATATATATATATATATATATAAAGTGAACATAAAGTCAACATTAGAGGCGACAGTCTGTTTCATGCTATATGCAATCGTCAGGCCTGACGATTGCATATAGCATGAAACAGACTGTCGCCTCTATGTTGACTTCTATGTTCACTTTTATATTTACACACGCTCTATCTCTGATATTGAGCACTTTATCCCATAAATATAGCACACCTTAAGACTATATATATATATATATATATATATATATATATATATATATATATATATATATATATATATATATATATACACACACCACTAGATGACCAATGTAGAGAACTATATATCACATATACACCCTTGGTCAAAATCTTATGACCAGTTACAAAATGGTTAAACAAATATACAAAATACTTTCATCAAAATATATCTGCGAAACATTTATATTTAATTAGAAAATGTAGTTTATCAACAAACACGTGAAAGTTTTAAGGTTTTAAGTGAGTAACTTAAACAGACATTGAAAAAATGACTTTTTTGTTTGGGTTATCTAACATCAAAGTTTAAGGATGAACAATAAATAATATAAAATTTTGGACTATTACTTCTACTGCCTCCTCCCTGATACACACTTTTTAACTTATTAACAAAATGTTCGGTATGGAAATTTGATCTTGGGTTGCATGACGTCGTTGTTATATTTCCGTTCTGCATAATATATACAAAAAAAAGTTGAAAGTCAAACGAAATATATTGCTTGTAAGTACACTATAGTATCTGAAAGCTGCAATCTCAAAAATAGTTCATGAATGTTTACATTTACAATAGTATCAGATCTTCCTAAATATTTCATATGGTCTTCAAAAACTGTCGACGACTATCAAGTAATACGCACCATTCAAGTTCCCTTGAAATCAACATGCAAAACAGATCAAGTTTTAACACTATTAGTCTATGTTTGATAATGTAGGAGGTTGTGATTTTGCCGCTACAGTTCAAATTCTGCATGAGTTAACCACAATTTCAAGGCCCCAGTCTTTTTTAAGCCATTATACGTAAATTCACGAGAGAGCTTTAATTCCTGATATTCCAGAATGTCGAATATAAAAATGCTATACAATTCCTTTTTGCAACGTAGAAGGAATAACTACTCTTTCAGTGTATATTACTATATTATCAGAAGACTTATTATTTTCAGTTACCTCTCGTTTATTAATCTTTCTTTCAAACTCACTATTACGTCATTCACTATTTTCAAAATGTATTCATCCTTCTTCTATTTTATTTAAATTGTGTCTAAACTAAGGAATTCTTCCGCTACTGTATTAATCATAACATTGTTATCTCCTTCTCTTACGTTGAAGCAGCAATAACAATCTTCCCAAAAGTTCCCTGAAATGTGTGAATTAATCTGGAACAATTTGTTGGCAAATACATCTTAAATCGTATTTTTAGTAAAGTCGTTTACCAACGTCGCAACCGGTTGGCATTATGTATCGGTATATGTGTTTTAGAAGTAAAACTAGTCAATCATCGTCGGTGAGCTTCTTGAAGAACAAATGCCGTACCGTGACATTTTTTGTCTCTGCAGAGATGAAAGCTAGGACTTATTTATTGATTTGGTGACAGTATTTTTCCAGCCGCTGTTAGCGTTCTAGATGCATGAGCAACTGCTTTTAATTTACCATCCTTGAATTTATGAAAACTAACTGCTCCAGTGCCATAGAGTCTATCATCTGATGCTACGATTATGCCTAAATGAGGATTGTTCTATATTAACGATAATTCAGATGATACCATGGTTTTTATATCTTCAAAATATTTTCACATTCTTCGGACCAATCACAAACCGCGAATTCTTTAAATAATGAATTTGAAGGCACTCACAGTGTATTCATGTCTGTCACATGGAAATTGTAATAGCTTGCGAACCTTGAATGCGATTGTAAAGCAACGTTTATCTGTGCAGGCATCACTTTTGCATCACTTATTAATGCGAAGTATTTTGTTTTGCTACTGAAAAAATGACTTTCTTCTTATTAAGATTGAACCCAGAATCCTCAATCCTCTGGAATATTTGCTGTATATGTTTGGAATATCGACATCTACTTTCGATCTATATGAATATATTGTCCAAATTTACAACTGAAAATTCTAATTCAGCTAGCATCTCATGCATTACTTGCTGGAAGTTTCTACAGACACATTTGGCCCAGAACGGTAGCCTATTATAACTGTATCTCTATAAAAGGCAGGATGTGTGTGTGTGTGTGTGTGTGTGTGCGTGCGTGCGTGCGCGCGCACTGCCGCGAGTGTGTGTCCAGTAGTAACGAATGCATGGCCTCAATTTTCGACGGATTTGCACCAAAATTTACAAGCACATGCTTCAAGTTAGCGGGAAGGCCAAAACCTACGTTACATTTCCCAACTCCCAACGATAGTGGAAATAATCGATTTTGTCATGCTTCTACGGCAGTTTTCATGTAGTTTGCGGCCATTTTCTACTGGCCAGAGTGAGAGCCTATAGATGGCTGCCATGAATAGGCAGGAACATTCTTTTGGCCAGCGTGAAAGACAAAAGCTGACTGACACGAATGTAAATAGCTTGCTAGCATGCAAAAAAATCGATAGCTGCATTCGTCACAAGTGGGAAAAATTTAAATCTTCATGGCACTTTACTCCAAATGGCTCATTCGCTTGCTTAAACTCAACGTTGATTCTGATTCCGCAGAACTGGGTTGGGCGTGAAAAAGTATGTTGTTAACATTCTTTTTTCATTCGTTTTTTTTCCAGTTACGAGTCCTTTTTTAAAGCTGATCGTTTTGTGTTCATTTTGTTTAGTTCTTTTTTCGTAACAGTTTTAATGTTTAGTATAGTGTTTGTAAAAATTCGTAGTGTTGGATAGGCACGAAGTAAGGCATGTAGCAACATCAGTACGACAAAAGACACTCCTTTTAAGGGCAAAAATATTTTAAGTCAAGTGATAGCGATTGCCGTATGAGTCGTACGATTTTTGAATCAAGTACAGCCAACGCCGGGCCATACTGCTAGTAAAACCATATTTCTCTACAATCCTTTTCCTCAAAGTCAATTTCTTACTAATTTCTGACATGTCATGGTTTGATAAAAAAATAATCCTCGATTTGATTTAGAAAAATATTATTCTGCCGATGGTAACGGTTATGTTTGAAATAGTAGACACTCTTTTAAGCCTGTAAAAAAATCTTCACATGCACAAATATAATTTTTCTTTTGTACATACACTGTTGGACTTGCCCACTCAGAATATTCTGTGGGCGAATTAACTCCTACATTTTCTAATCTGTCAAGTTCTTTGTTAATGGATTCCACAACTACAAAAGGCAAAATACGGTTAAGATTAAATCAGGAACTTTCTTTTAAGTGAAGTAATTTCTTTTGCTTTAGGACGTTATTCAAGACTTTCGGAAAACACTATTAAAATTGGTTTTAGCTCCTTCAAAGAAAAACTGTCAGTCGAAAAACTAGTTTTAGAGGAAGAACAATTAAATTTTTAAGGAAAGAATTTATAGTCAAACTCAACAAATTGAACCGTTCCAGCCAGCCAGCGTGCAATAATTTCAACGAATTATTTTTTTTTTCTATATGAATGCCTTTGGTTTGGAAGATCTACTGGGACATGAGACGTGCAATTTCACATCAAAAACATATTTTTTTCCTGAGATGCCACGTCCATCTTCTTTTGGTTTTGTTTATGTATCTTAATCAATATTTTTCAAAGTTTACGCATAAATTATATTCATGTCACTGTTCTTGTCCAATCGAAGTTTTACTTCAACGTTATTAATCTTAACCTTAATTTTTTTTTGTTTTTGACCTCATTGGTAACACTTTATTTTTGAATGAGCAATCATCCATAAAATCAATTCATTCACCAATATAACACGCGATTCATTTTTCATATTTTTCGCGAATTGGTTGCACTGTCTGCATTTGTACAGTAGTCATAACTTCAGCTTTTGCAATAATATTCCGTAGTTTTATAATTCTTTGTATGGTTAATCGTGGATCCTCAATTTTACTGAAAATGTGCGAACAACTGAATCTGTACACGAAGTTAAGCCTTGCAAAAAAATTAAACATTTATAAATTTCTGAAGATAGTTCGTTCTGTTTAACTTTTTCGCATTCGCGATTGACAATACCAGCATAAGTAAAAAGATTCTTCATCTTTGGTGTAAGATTTCACCATTGCCAACGTATATGGAATAAAAGTTTTCTCTCATTGTAAATTTCAAACAAATTTAATAGTTTCACCAAAAGTAATATTTGCTGGCTTTTCAAGTAAAATGCAATTACAAGACATTTCTTGCTCTGATGGACACAGTTTCTTTAAAAGTAAACGATTTTTTTTTTATCCGGCCAGTTCTGGTAATATTTAGTGAAAATATCCTACCTTCTGGTACGACAAAAACATACAATTTTCAGTGTTATATCAACATTTGCCAATGGAGTTTTTGAAGGTATGAAGCGTGAATGAAACTGTTGTACTACATTTGATTTCTGCAACATTTCTTCCACAATCTTTGTGTAGTGTTCCATTATTTATAGTGTTCGTTGCTGTTCCAATAACTGTTTTTCTACAATTTTTAAGTACTACATATTCCGCGTTTATCAAATTCTTGATTGATGTGCGCTGAAATATCATCGCAACATCAGAATTATTACCTTTTCCAAACGTGAATTTTGAATCCTCGTCGCCACTGTTATTAAACCTGCAATTGTATCCAGTCGTATTTCAAGGAAACACGAGCTTAATGAAGGACTGATAATCAGGGATTGATAATAGCACATACCTGCAGAAATGTGTACGACTAACGTTAGTACTCTTGTTTCTATGAGTGGATGAGTAAATGGAGAAGTCTATGTTCAAGTATTTATTGTAAAGAATGCCTATCGATTTTCTACGCAATATTCACTGTCTATTAAAATTCAGGTTTTTATTAAAAAAAAAAAACTATGAAAAATATGACATTTTGAAACAAATAAAAGAAACATAACTGAACTATTAATATGGTTAGCAAGTGTAAACCAGTGTACAATAAAATATTGTTTTCAAATAATAACGTTTCCAAATCTTGGCGACAATCATTCATCTTGTTTGAAAGTTGATGTTAAAGAGGATCGAATGATGATTGTGTTCTTGAAAAAAGAATATTAACAATTTATGTCCCAACAAATGCGATATTTAAAATCGTCTTTAGTCAAGAAATACTACATTTCTTTTTCTTTTTAATTTTTATATCTTTGGAGATGGAACAAACATCCGTTGTTATAGTGAAAAGGTTACATTCGTTTAGAAAGAATAACATTATTATAATATTAAAGACGAAAGAATTCTATGAAATGAATATTATTTATTGGGGTAATTTGTTAACCTGAATGAAAGAAATGTCGGCATCAAAATCAGTCCACTAATACGATACAGTATTAATGCACAATTATCGAGTCTTGGGCCATGACATTAAGATTAACTAAACACAATGAAACCAGGTTTCTATTGACAAGGCACGAAAAGATGAAAACAATAAGTAGAAAAACTCATTGAAATAATGATCAGAATTCCAGGAAATCTGATGAATGGTATTTCAAGCTGTTCACCAATAAAATAAACAACGCCGATTATCAGGTTCTTAATTTTAATGTTCAATGCTCTCATTCTTTGATAATAACGAGATTAATTTTCAATCTATATTGAACCCTGGAAATCAATGACGATACCGGAACATTTAAAAACAATTATTCAAATAATTTTAGATAATAAAACGAAAACATTTTATCTCAAATTTTCATAACAGAATTTCTTATTTAGCAGCTTTTGTAATTACAAATAAGGATGCTTTCTGTGTCAAAATATTTAATTTTCATTCATTTACTCATGGTTTTCCGTCCCATGTGAAGCGGACTATTTATTAAATAATTTAATGCTGGTGAAAGTATTTTGTCTCCTCTACAGTATATGTTGTTACTTATATATATTGTGCTTTATGATTTTCAGCGCGAAATCTAAAATTATAGATTAGTATTCGGTGTTTTATCTGGGTTCATATTTTCATTGAATATTGAATCTATATCTAGGAATGTTCATATAGCAAAAAAAGAAAATCTGAAAATCAATATAAAAATAAAATTATAACACAGATCCTGTGATCCTATATATAATAAAGCGATTCATGCGTAAATATTTTGAACATATAAAATAATTAAATGTTGAAAGTAATATGTTTCTATTGTGTTCAAACTTAAATCATGAGGAAATATATTTGAAAGAACAAGAAAATGTCAATAAGAAACGGGTTAGTTGAGTTGTAACGAGACTATTATTTCATTCCTTACTGTTTCTATTGATTGTTCGGTTGGCCCCATCTAAGAGAAAAAAGAATGCCTCAACCCGTAACAACTGTCATACAGTTAACACGGAAAACAAATAAGTTAAGGCCAAACGATATAGCAATAACTGTCAGTTGTAATTCGCTGACGTCTACTATAATTGAAAGCCTAATCAGATGGTGTCAAAATGCTCGTATTGTTTCTGAAACCGAGATGTAAAGGACGAGACGTTTTTCAAAATGAGATTTCAACGTGACTACAAATGACTTCACCTCACCGTTTCCTGAACTCTCTTGTTTAACGTTTTCCAATTCTTAAAAGAAAACTCAACGTATAAAAGCTGAGAACCTTGTCAACATTTGTATAAGAATCTTATACAGCCTAACAATGGGTGGTAAAAGTGAGCTACTGAAATGTCAAGTTGAAAGGTATGTTGGCCTTTCTAGTGTGATGGTCTAAATATTTTGTACGGACGAAAATCTATCTCTGAATATATAGTTTCATGGCTGTATGACAATACACAAGGACGCTTATTAAAATATATTGGCTATTATGTTGAATGATGAATGGCGTCGAAAGGATAATAAAATGTTCTGCGAAATATGTCAGAACTCATTTTGAGTAAATAACTTAAAAGTATTTTTGGCATTTGAACCTTGTTTTACCGATTTAAAAAATGTATTTGTATGATGATACTAAATAATAGATACAACATATATATAGATGTTTTGCATAATTATTGATAGTAACAAGTCGTAACTATGTGTCGAACGTGACACCTTTATAATAAGAAGTGAACATTGAAAGCCTTTCTCTAATTTAAATATGGCTTCCATAAAACATTATAAAACTTAATACTCACATGAATGTGTTTATACTGAAATAATTGGCAAGGGATATCCAACTTAGAATCAGTGTATCTATTTATACAATTTAATTTGTCATGTCTATTGATTCTAACTTTAAAAAAATGGTGCAAAATTTAACTTTGAAATATGCGAACTTTGATTCTTTAGGTTAATTTTAATAAATACGAAAATAAAATAATTACCGTACCTTCGTTCATGTCTGCAAACCCATGCTTTGTTTTGTCTACAATAGAATACTTACAGAATCACATTTCTTTATTCCCTAAATATTAAATAGGTCATGAATTTACATTAAACATCTATAAGAAATATACAGAAAATTTATTGTCATCAGTAGACACGCATATGTAGCTGTTTTGCGCACGGCACAAACGTTAACAAATATCACAATATGTTTGCTTGATATAACTGTATTATTGTGCAGTTACACTTTTTTGAAATGGCTTTCAAGATCCGCATTCATTCCTAATCTTTACTTGGCTTTATCCATCAAGTCAACGTTACCTCAATAAAATACTATTTATTCACACAGTTTTTTGTAAAACATTCCGTATATATAATTGTATTTTCATGGTAAGTATTTTTGATTTTCAGCATCCCTTATATTACTTCATCTAAATCTATGAATTATTTTACGTGTATCAGATTTTAGAATGTACTGTATGTAATTGTAATCTAACTTTTATTAATAAATCCAAACAAGCAGTTGAAAGAAATGTTTTTTCCACAATATCTTATATCATTAGATGAGTTATTCTTTAAGCATAGAAAATATACGCCATATTCGATGAACTTATTAAGATTTTCAGGCATTTATCACGAAAACATTCTTACTGTTTGGTATTTAACAGTACGTGAGCATTTCTTATTGCTTACAAGGTAATTTATTTAATGAATATTGCTTTTTATTCGCATTTAAACTCTTGCAGTGATGGAAAATATTTAATATTTTAGATTAACGTTTAATGAGTCTGGGACTTCCGATAAATGTGTCTGTGAAATATTTTGTGAAAGTAATCGTAATCAGGTTTTGCAGAATATTGTAACAAAATATGGTAGTATGAATATTATTTGAAGTAAAAGACGTTTTTAACATGTATCATTAAAACAATTACATTTTCCATTAATTTCATTTTAAAATTATCTTTATATAATCATCATATGTCGGAAGGTGCAATATTACTTCCAATAATATTAGTATTAACGTTACTTCTTCTTAGTCATTTTATAGCATTTCCTGTTAGTTGGGATTTCCAAGAAGGAGTCAACATTAGGTAAAGCCAGCAAATTTATTTAATACAGCTTTACATTTCCCATTAAATATAAATCTTTTCATGGAAAGTTTCAGCGACAGCGACGTTTGGTAAATTCCCACTAAATATTAATTTTTTGTTTATCCATTTTTACGAGTGTAGCCTAGATATTTCCAAAACTTGTAATATTCTACATCTTTACTTTGTCTCTACATTCACAGTACAAGCATTCCCAAATATGTGTTGCATTTACTCTATGCATTTATTGCAAATATTATTATTCTCAGATATAAAGTTATTCTTAATTCAATAATTGATGCTGTTGCCAATGAAATCAAGTTATTTATTGAATGGTTAGTGCTTTCTGTTCAATTATTTTCGATAATTAAATTTACAATTTATTGGTCATTTTCAGGTTATATATTTATAATAATGCGCCTCGGAATTCTTATATCTGTAATTAAATAGAAAATATACCATTCAAAATATTTTTATTTATGTTTCTTTAGTAAAGCGTCAATTATGCTACGAAACATCAATCCATCTTCATTAATTAGCTTTAGTAAATATGTTTGAAAAATCAGGATGAAATCTGTGTATTATATATATATATATATATATATATATATATATATATATATATATATATATATATATATATATATGTATGTATGTATGTATATATATCAGACTATGCAAGACAGTAAATCTACAAGACCACATGGGGTTACATTGTGGAGAAGCATTAGGAACAGGATCATTAATAATGAGTCAGAATTGTGAAAAAAGAAACAGTTAGAAAATGTATAATTTATTCAATTTCCATGCTAATTACAATACGTTTTTAGCAAGCTCTCGTGACTTACATTAAAAGCATATTCTAAATTATATGTTGTATCATTAAAATAAACTGATAAGTCTGGAAAATATGTTTTTAGAGAGGAAAATTTCAATTTCTTTATCATTCGTCTGAAAATCTTACATATTTTGAGCATAGGCTGAAGAGTTAATTTTCCAGGTTTGTGCTTTTTTAAAAAAATAAATTAAATTCAAGAAAAAAAAGTAAAATATTCATTTTCTCCCGGATAAAAATTTCCCAGCGATGCTCTATTTTCTTTTTACAGGCAGCGCTAATATTTTAATCCTAGATGTTGTCAGAATGCCCAGCGGAAAATTTGACACAGGTGAACCATAGACTGAAAATCGATTGCTCTCACCGATTTTATATTGACATCAACCGCTTCATTAAAACTTCTACAGGAACAGGTATCACAAATATGATCCTGAAGATTTTTCCATCAGGCAAATATATGATAATATAAAAATAATTATTAACGAAAATAACATATATATAAATTCGTTAAGGAAGAAGATTAATTTGAGCATACGGTATATTTTCTTCAAAATTAATGAGGACGATGATGAAGAATTGATTTTGAGCATACTGTAAATCTTCATTCAACTATATAAAAATGATGATGTTGAATTTGAACATACTGTATATTTTTTCAATTTGAAGAATATATTGATTTTCAGCATAACTTCTATAAACACAAAGGCCTATAGATTTTACGTGGGACACATGCTCAATGGTGACTTATTAAGACCACAACCGTGAGTTTAGCTCGCTATCTGAAACGGTTTACCGGGGTAGGCAACTTGTATCCATGGCGTGAGAGATTTAGGAGATGTTAGAGGACGAGTGATGTCCGTCCACCCGAAGGTGCAGCGTGCGAAATAATCATGAAATTGAATAGAAAACCTCAAAGTTATTGAAGATGTTCAATGTGATGTTCAACAGTAGAGAACAATTGACACATTTCCTGATATTTTTGTACCAGTCCCAGAACTCATTTTCGTGTTTCACTTTTCTTCAACTACATACCACACCAATCAACTAAAACATGCCACAGACATCGTTATATTGCTTTTTCTCCTATACAAATCGTAGCACAGTCGTACAGCACTTTCCAAACGTTATATAATTGAACATTTTATTATATATATAGTGGAAAAACATTCTTAATTTCCAAAAAATTCACGTAAGAGAGGTCTTTTAATTACAATTATATTAATAAAATTACCTATGATGTCAAGAGATTAACCATGTAATCTCCATTTGGAACTGATCATCAACAACCTCAAAAAACTGTCACTAAGTTTGAAAGTGTTTTCAATGAATTGGACACTCATTTTTAGTTCTTGCTCTTTTCCTTTAGCTGAAAAGAAAAGTTTCTCACCCGAGGCTGCCTAGAGGATCACATGACAGGTTAGGATAATCAGTTTATCCCTAAATAATGAAGAAGACATATGCTGTATCCAAGTTGCAGTTTAACTGTTAACAACGGCTGATTCGAATTTCAGTATCACTTCGTTGGACGAGATAGGAGCATGGCTCCCTATAGCGACAAATAAATACCACTATCGCTGTATCATGTCACCTTTGGGGAAGTTAAATACAATTTTTTTTTTAATTATTATTTCCTTCCCACCCTGTTTGATATTTTCCTTATGTGTTCAAAAATGTGGTCTGGAAAAAAGGTGGGAATCATACACGCGCACACATGCATGCACTCGCAGATACAGACATACACAGAGAGAGAAAGAGGGATAGAGAGAGAGAGAGAGAGAGAGAGAGAGAGGAAATCAGATATATAATTTTGTATTTGGCCAGTAATATCTTTATAGAACTTTCTTTAAAACGATCGACAACTTACAGCGGTTAAGTTTTTTTTTTTCTTTTCTGGACATAAATTATATATAAAATGTCCGAAAATTCTATATATCCAAGCGATCTCGTCTATTCACTTAGAACTTATAAAATATTAATTTATTTTTCCTTTTCACTGAATGTATGTTCCTTTTACGTATATATCTAGAGTTAGAGAAAAAAATTATTTTTCAAACAAGGTCAGGAAGTTGTGGTCATGGTTGATGTCATTGAGTGGTGGCTTTTTATTTTTTTATTAATATCGCTTCTATTAATTTTAACCTTTGGTTATATGCTGATGAGGCCATTATATTTGTATTGTCAAGGGATATGATGCGGATGGAGTGTGGTAGCCCTCCGTATGTATTTAAATGAGACCTAATTGACCTAAGGTCAGAGGGAATTAACGTGAGTGTTCTTGTTAGGAATGTTCTAGTGTATTCAATAGAATTATTCATAGATTTGATTTGATCAGGAACACAGTTCTTAAAGGATATGTGAATTCATAAATAATATTGGTTCTTTGCAATTTGATATTGCATGTAAGTTTTTGATGTTTTTGATGTTAAAGGTGAGATTAGCATTTTTTATTTTTTTATATTAGAAACTTTAAATATATATATTTGCATATCATTTTTTTCTAGTATAAATAGTTTTTGGAAATCATTTCTTTAAATTATTATAGCCATTTCATTCGTTGTGTTTAGTTGTTAATTTTATCTCGGTTATAAAAATGTTCAAACAGAATTTTAGACAGGGATTTGGAGCAAGTTATTTTCTCACTTACAATGCACTTAACTGGAAATTGACATGATTGCTATATATTTGTGAATCTTATGAACTAATAAATTTGTATACGATTCTCCTTACAGGTATTACTATTAATCAAAAAATCACTAATAATATATCAGCATACACCATCTTAAATAACAACTGTAATGCTATAATTTTCATTTTTAATGAAACATGACTTACAAAATATCACCAAGTCGTCTTATACAAAGATCTACGAATTGTGTCTGAAATGGGTTATTAACGGTTATATATATATTTTTTTATTTTTTATTTGCATGGAGCATATCATAATTTATTTATTACTTATACTTTTTTCAAGATTATTAAGATTTTTATAATGAAATATCTTATGGAGTGATCAGTTCAGCTGTCCTCTTTAAACAACTGCTTGTTTTTAATATCATTAATCCACCCGACACATTTTCAAGTCTATCACTAAAGAAATAGCATTCGCCATTAGTTGAACTCAAATATTCCTGACTTAAAATAATGAGATTTTGACACTATTCATCCTGAGATGTCCCGATGGATAACACCCGTGTCGTCGAATAAATCCATGATATTCATAAAATTCTTGACATTAATATCTATCGTTATCTTATCACGCTAAAATCGTTCACATGACGGTATCTGGAAACGGCCTAAATGGATATCTGCTTACAGGCCGAAATGTTTGATCGACAACATCAGAGGTCAAGGGCATCAGGAAGTTAGTGGCAAGGTATGTTAAAGTAGGATTTCTGATCAGCTTAATATTTCTTATTTCCTCATCTAGCGTTGTGGCATTGAGAATATGGTTTGCAATTGAAGCGTCCATATGTTCCCAACAGTACTAAATGCATTGCTGCTATCACCAGTGATCGATGGCCGATGGACTTATCACTTTGCTATTCATATATTCAAAAATTGTCGTATGTGTCTTCAGCTCCAGCGCAAATGCTTGTTTCATTGTTTTAATGATATATGGCTAGATGTGTAGATATCTGGATATAACGGAAAGCTAATGAAAACGTCTTTAGAGATTTTCTTATGTCAACATGAAAAGAAGGAATGCTGTGTCATTTCAGACATGCATTTTATAGTGTAAAGAGCTTTGTTTCAGTATCAACGATAGAATTCTCCCGCGAATTGTTCTCTGTGCCTAAAAGATAACAGAACTGAAATGCATTATAAGATGCTCCATCTTCAAATGTATACGACGAAAAATGACTTCAGTAATGTCTCTGAATAAATACGTTTATTTAGATTGATGAATGGATTTTTACCCGAGTGTATTTCTAATTATTATGTGTACTCATTGAGTTTTCCCAGCACTAGATACATCGGTTTTACATCATTGGTTAAGTGACATGAAATAATTCTTATAATAAGCTACTTTTTCTATAGGTGTGTCTTTTTTATATATTTATATAGTGATTTAATGAACGTCTGTTATCTTTTATATTTTGTTTAGTTTCAGTAGTGTCTGGATGATTCCAAGTTGTTTGATGCAATGATTTATTTCCTGGTATCCAGCCGCTCCTGCTGTTTTGTAAGATATTCAGTATTGTTGGCACTATAGAAATTATTACTATCATATGTCAATAAAGTCTCCCTAACGACTTAGTTATTTCAACTGATTTATATATTCATGGAGTTGTAAACCTTCTTTTACATTTTTTCCCAGTTTCCAAATGTCTAACCGAATAGAGAATCATTTTGTAACCATTATTATACCCAATTTATTTTCATCGCTTTGTGATCCAGTTACAACACAAATTCAAGATATTTTCTTTTATTTCCTTACTATTATTTTTGAGTGTGTTATTATTATACAAGAGAATAAATTTAAGTGCCTTACTACAGAGGATCTTCTGGGATTTATGAAGAATTATTGCACATTTGCGACATTTCATTTAGATGGAGCGTGTTTTGAGGATGATATATACGGTTCTGCACAAAGTAATCTTTTTGTAGCACTTAGTTACTGATATGTCCCAGAGTTTTACTCACATTGTTTTCGGTACCGTTCATTAGTGCACACAATAGACCTATCACAACAACGACAAACTTATTTTTTTAACTTTCCACATTTTTGTTACTCCTATTTTCCTGGTCTTTATAAGATGCCAGTTTTTTTAAATAATATTTTAGATACTTTTTGTTGCTATTATTATTATTATTATTATTATTATTATTATTATAAAACTTTGCGCGCCGATTATTTCAAATACCAAAAATAAATTTAAGTTATTTTTATCAAGTCTCCAGATCTCAACGACAAGCAGTTTCTGGTAAGGCAGTTTCTGGTAAGATATTTTCTGTGCTTAAAATAGCTTTTGCAACGCTGTTATACTGGAAGCTATTCTGATGGTATCAATGTGTTTGAAAATATTCTTTTGAATCGATCCAATTGTTTCACTGATAACTGACAAAATAATGGTTGGGAATTCTATATTCTCAAACTCTAGCCTCAGTTCTGAGTAGTTCACTATCTTTTCAGCAGATATACAAGTCCTGTGTGGATATTAAGGACATTCCACACCTAAAAATAGATTCTGATGTCCATTTTCGTTTATTAGATATGCTATGGCAGGTCCGTTTTTTACAAAAACTTTCTCAGTCTATATTGTGATGTCCCACAAATGTTACATTTTCCGTTATATATTAATACCACTTGTGAGAATTTCGGAAACCCGTGCACCAATTGAGATGCAAACACATTTGTTATAAAGTTTCCTATAGTCTATCTGCGCAAGCATTTTACAGGAACCTATGATGTTTCACAGACACCATCTTCTTCCCACAAAGCCTACACGTCTACTAATCTGCAAGCTGCTGATTTCTTTTCCCACAAAATTTGTTATTTAGATCCTGGAATTGTATTGCTATCACCAAAGTGCTTTTTTCTATTTTCATGTCAAACTTTATCGAATACGTCTAGGAATTGTCAGCATTGAAAATTTTAATCCTGCATTTAAGCTACAAATGCAGAACTGATTCATCCCATGGAACAAATTTCCCAGTGATAATGCGTACCATATATTCCGTCTTGCCTACGACATTTTCCTTTTTTTAGAATTATACGGGTCACAAGTTATTTCCAAATATCTTTATTCTATCTGTCAATATAATGATTGTGGTATTTTAAAAAGAAATGATAAAAGACAAAGGCTTAGTGAAAATGAATGTGACCGGCTAATATGTGTCTCCTGATATGTCTAAGAAATTGTGTCCTGATATATATAAGAAAAGTTAAAACTTTAATAAATATTTAAAACTGATAAATATATGGCCTCTTATCTTCCGTACCTCATCTCTGTACATAGTCAAAACCGACATTCGCATTTATATCTTCCCATGGTCATATTTACTTCCATCAGTAAAAGCATTACTTTAGTCCGAGGAAGACCATCTAGAGGATGAAATGCATTACACAGTATATTTCCTATTTGTCACTTAGTTGCTTAAGATAATGATCCGAATATTTAGATTCACTGAAAACCGATCTTCTTCACTGATCAATATTCTTCCTCCTAATTCTCTAGTTGTAAACAAATTATTTGCGTTTTTAATGAGTATCTTGCACACAATTTGCCCGTGTTATTTCTTTTACGGCGTTGGGGGTGATAAAAGGTCATATAATCAGGGAAAATTAATTGTCACTGCATGGAGAGAATTATATGCACGATGTGAGAAGTATATATTAGTATAGTTCTCTCAGATAACACATATTTTAGAGTTCCTATGAATGTCATTCTATTAATGGTTTGCTTCTATTTATACAGTACCTATAACCCAAATAACAACGGGGAATATTGTTGTCTTTTGAAGATGCATTCGACTGATTTGTATCTTGAAATTCATTCAGTTGTTTAATTTCTCACACATTTTCAAATAGGAGTTTGTTTTTTGTCTTGGCCAGTATCATCTATCAGAGAATGTTTCATTTCATTATGTTTTTCCAAATTATGACTAATTGATTTGACTGGATTCTCCTACTTACAAATTCAGCATATTGGCCAATATATTTACTGAACATTTGGTATTATTAAGTTTAAAAACATACAATTCACTGATTCTAAGCATTAGACATGCACCATACACATTTTGGTTTGAGATAAGAGTCTGCGAGGTACCGATGTATAAGAGCTTGATCGAGATCAGAACATTTACAATGCAGATTATTATTATTATTATTATTATTATTATTTGATTTCTGGCGTCTACACATTTCTTTCCGTGTCCCGCCCACGGACCTAAGATTAGAGATGGCATCTTGACATTTTCCACTGACATAAAAATGACATAGATAAAGCCCTTCGTAAAGTGTAGAATTTAGTTGTGAAAACAATTTTGTGTATCTCTTTGAGGCATGAACTTCCAGGAATCCCATCAATTAGTCTACTGGAATCTTTTTCCAACCATTCCTATGGCTCCCACTACAACAGGGATTGTTGATGTTCCCATGTGCCACATAGATAAAGCCCTTCGTAAAGTGTGGGCTGTACTTGTCAGAACAATTTGTGTATCTCTTTGGGGCATGGACTTCCAGGAATCCCATCGATTAGTCTACTGGGCTCCAACTACAACAGGGATTTTTCAACCTCCCATGTGCCACATTTTGAAATTTCTATTTGAAGGTCCTTGTATTTTGACAGCTTTTTGAATATCTTCAAATATACATTGCAGTCTGAAGGCATTCCCATATTAATAATGAGGCACTTTTTTTTCTTTGTGGTCTTTAATAAAAATGTCTGGGCTGTTGGCTTTGATTGTTCTGCTAGTGTGTATTGTATAGTCCCATAGAATTGTAACAGGTCCTATCTCCGTAACCGGGTCTGGGTGGTCTTCATACGAGTTTCTTTCAGTTTCCTTCCCGTAGAAGTTTTAAATTTTCCAGTGTAGATATTGGCCTACACCCTCATGCCGGGTTTTATATTCAGTGGGTGCCAACACCGTGCAACCTGATACAAGATGATCAATCGTTTCTGGATACTTATCACAGAATCTGCATTTTGGGCTAACACAATATTTTAGTATATGAGTTTGATAATTCCTAGTTAGCAAGCATTGGTCCTGTGCAGCAAGGATAAATCCTTAAGTTTCAACTTTCATCCCTGCACTACGTAGCCACTGATGGGTACGGGTTTTGTCTACGTGAGCTTGTTTGGTACGGGCAGAGTATTGGCCATGAAGCGGTTTATCTTGCCATTGTTTTGCCATTGTCATTGCTATTGTTTCATTGCTATTATTATCATCATTATTATTATTGTTATTGTTGTTTTTATTATTATTATTATTATTATTATTATTATTATTATTATTATTATTACATCCTGTGATTTTTGGATTCATGAAATTTTCCACTGATCATTTTTGTAAATAAAACACTAAGATCCCACGCAACATAAACAAAACTCTTCGTAATGTGTGAGCTGTTCTTGGGTGTACAATTTTTAGTATCTCATCAGGGCATAGCCAGGCAGGAATCTCTTCAATGAGTCTATCGGGACATTTTCTCATCCGAAAGATTCAGCGACAACTAACAATACTGATGTCCTCATGTGCCACATTTTTTTTTTAGATTTCCACTTCAGATACTTGTAATTTGATAGTGTTTTGAAGATCTTCAAAGATATATTACAAATTGCAGGGACTGTCATGTCTATAGAAAGCACATTCTGCTTTTGTGGTCTTTGATCACGAGATCTATGCGATTAGATTTTATTGATTTGTCTGCGTCTATTATA
This sequence comes from Acanthosepion pharaonis, assembly GCA_903632075.3. NCBI lineage: Eukaryota > Metazoa > Mollusca > Cephalopoda > Sepiida > Sepiidae > Acanthosepion > Acanthosepion pharaonis. Next base: position 1,679,676 of record CAHIKZ030000804.1, on the reverse strand, counting down.
AAATCCCGTAAAAATTTTATGAATCTCCTCTCTGTAACCGAGTCTGAGTGATGTTCCTTCTCGTAAAACTTGCATATTTCCCTGTGTATATCTTGGCCGTGTTTTATATTCAGTGGGTACTAATACTGTGCAACCTGATATAAATGGTAAATTCTTTCTGGATATTTATCACATAATCGACATTTGGGTTCAACACCATTTTTCAATGTGTTCTAGTCATATGCAGAAAGAATAAAATCTTCAGTTTCAGTTTTTAATTCTGCACTAGGTAACCATTTGTGGATACGTGGTTTGTCTAAAACAGCTTTTCTTGTACGGGCCAAATATAGACCATGAATAGGTTTATCTTTCATCTTTTCTGTATTTCATATATCGCATTTGCATTTGCTTTTCTTATTAGGTTCTTTACCGCTGCAGTAGATGTATTGTGGTTTACTTGCTCTTCTTCACCCATTGAAATTCTATTTTAAAGTCTTGGTTCTTGGTTCTTTTATTCTTGATTATATTTCCTTATTTCTTTCCTTTTTGCGGACAGATTTTCATCCAGGTTTCTGTAGTTTCCAGGTATCTTTGAAAACCGATTATTGTGGTTTTGTAAGTCATTTCTAGTTGAAATAATTCTCTGCATCCTCAGGATCTGGAAACATTAAATACGATCATCATCTACCTTAGAATGAGGCATGCGATGGCAATTGAGAAGCTTTCTCGTTTTGATATCCATTCGCTTAATAGGAACCCTCGTCAAATTAAGCTTCTGGAAGCTGTATTTTGCCACATGGACAACCAAAATATTTATGGCTGATATTCTGTTATGTGAATTAAGTTCAGTAATAAACAACAAACACACACACAAGTATTATACTTTTCTTACATTCTCCTACATTTGTGTATGCCTTGTTCCACTTACTTCGCTGTCTTCGAGGTATCAAAGGGCTAATTCTTGTTGCAGTTCGCTAAACTTTTTGACAATATCTAGATCTACTGAGTTTGTTTTATAACTCTCCTTTTCGAGAATGTTACTTTTGCACATTTATCTAATCCGAAATCCATACCAAGATCAACACTGAAATAGTTTATAGTATGTAGTAGAACCTTCAATTTATTTTCTTCTTCGGCAAAGTCTTTGATAACATGCATGTAGAATAGGCGATTAAACACTGTCTCTTTTTAGTTATATTCATATTAATTAGTGTCCAGTTCATGCGAAAGGGGAATCAAGGACAAAGAAGAACAGAAGAGGCGACATAGTATCTCCTTGAAGGATTCTCTGTCGAATATTCAAACAACTGGGAAGTGGCAGTATCTTTGATGTGATTTAGGTATAATGTGGTTTTGCAGTGTCCTGCTATATTTAAGGATATTTACTATCACCGGGGAAACTTTGTACATTCTCAAAGACTTAAGGATTCAAGTGTGAGACAAACTATCAAAGACTTTGCCGTAATCCATCCAAGCTGTTTTGATTTTTCTAACTTTTTTCCTGAAATTTTCCAGGATCAGTCCATTTATTAGTAATTGATTATTCATCCGTATGAACCTATTCGACATCATTGATTATTGTTACTATTATTATTATTATTATTTTTATTTTCTTTGATTTCTGGCGTTTACACATTTCTTTCCGTGTCCCGCCCATGGACATAAGGTTAGAAATGGCATCATGACACTTTCCACTGACAAAAGAAATGACATAGATAAGGCCCTTCGTAAATTTAGTTGTGAAAACAATTTTGTGCATCTCTTTGAGGCATGGACTTCCAGGAATCCCATCAATTAGTCTACTGGAATCTTTTTCCAACCATTGCTAGGGCTCCAACTACAACAGGGATTGTTGATGTTTCCATGTGCCACATAGATAAAGCCCTTCGTAAAGTGTGGGCTGTACTTGTCAGAACAATTTGTGTATCTCTTTGAGGCATGGACTTCCAGGAATCCCTTCAATTAGTCTACTGCAATATTTTCCAACCAGTCCTAGGGCTCCAACGACAACAGGGATTCTTGATGTTCCCATATGCACATTTTCTTGATTTCTATTATTATTATTATTATTATTATTATTATTATTATTATTATTATTATTATTATATTTTGTCTTCTGTTAAATACAAACATTTTCAGGTTATTACCCAAGGCTTAGGGAAAAGGAATTTAGTACAATCATGATATCTGATAATAAGTGACACTTGACATAGATTCTTTTATATTATAAATTCTTAATATTATACGAAGACAAGCAGTACTAGATTACGTCAATATTTCTATATCTTTCAAACAGACTACTTTCGATCTATTCCATCCGTATAAGGATGTATTAACGGCTAAAAAAAAATGTTCATAACATCAAAATGATCAAAATTATCTACATATCATGTATGACTTATTTCAGATCTTTGTCAGGTACTTTCTGTTGAATTAACATTGGTTTTATATAGTCATTGTAAATGCATTTGTCAAAGGATTTAGTATTGCACTCTTCAACAAGATTTGTGATTTCTGTTTATTTATCTCCTGAAATATGACTGCGTATTAGTCTTGTAGCGTTGATGCGTCCCTGATATCTGTGTATATTTATTGTTTTATCGTGCTTGTTAATATAGATTAATTAAATAGATTCTTAATTTTCGAAAAAGTGTGTGATGATTTTAGTTCATCATCTGCATGTATAATATCGATTTCTTTGAAAGTAGAAATTCACTTAAGATTTGTGTATTCTTTAAGAATGGTATATTAATTATTCTTCCATGCGTTTGAAGTCATGGGAACTCGTCAAAAGCGCTTTATAAATTAATTTATAAAGCAATAGTTAATGTATTTATGCCAACAAAAGTTAGGATAAACATTCCCTAAGTTAATGTCTAATAATACAAAGATACTGAAAACTCATCTTCAAATGGTACACCTTATGGCAATGCATTATTATTATTATTGTAATTTGTTATCCGTTTGTTATTTTCCATATGTTTCAATTCATAGTATTTATGTTACCAGTAGCATTTGGTATTGCTAGCTTATTTATAGCATGATGCGATTTCTATCATCGTTTTTACTATTTAGCATTGTTTTTTGTTTTTGTTTTTTACGCAATCGCTTCCGAATATTTCATTTGTTTGTTACACGTTGTATGCTTTTCAACTATTAAATTCAGAGATAATTTAGACCATATCCAGTTTCTTCTTTTACTTGTACTTTTTCTTCTCATTATTCTTATTAGTAGTAGCATTAATATTAATAGATGTATCTTCCATATCAGTGTAATTGGGAGTATTCTTTGGAAATTACGTTAAACTTTGTGCTTACATTACTTTTTGCCCCTTTACAATGTTCTTGTAGACACACAACGTGAGCCAATAAGCCTGGGCATAAATATGTCGTTCATTTTGCATAGTGCATTCTTTTTCTTGTAAGCGTTAGATATTTTCCTAACCATTTCAATTTATTTTCGTCTTTTTTGTTGTTATTTTAGAAAAAACGATGCCAACGATCAAAGAGATCTTTTGCAGGTTGCGTCGACGAGAGAAAATTTTCGTGCCTGGATGAGATGATCGGTTTTATGTCAAATACAAGGATGTGTATATTGTTGAATTTATAGTGGAGATGAATGTATACACAGAGTTAAAGTTTGTACTGTCAAAAGGTAGCCGTTACGTCGATTCCAAATCCAGCAATAGTTATCCTGCCTCATGTACTTTATTTTAAAATTTCGTTATATTAGATCAGTATATGAAAGACATTCAATGTATCTGTATAAGCGATATTAATAGCTGTAGCCACTTCCTATACACACACAACACACACACACACACATATATATATATATATATATATATATATGAGATGTTTTATATGACCTTTATGCTGTTATTTATTTATCATTATATATTCTGCTTCTTTCTTTATATATCCTTTTTAATAACCGATTTCCTACTTCCTCATTCTCAAATCTCCCTTGTCATATTCTCATTAAATGTCGATGTGTTTCTATTCCTCATCTCGAATTCTCATTTTGTTGATCTTCCATTCACGTTTTTCTCCTATTTTTTATAAAGAGTTATAACATGTATGTAATTGGTAACATTTGCTGGTCATTATTCTGAATCATTTCGTTTTCTTAAGATTCTTGTTATTTCTCTAACAGAATTATATACATATATATATATATATATATATATATATAGAGAGAGAGAGAGAGATAGATAGATAGATAGATAGATAGATAGATAGATAGATAGATAGATAGATAGATAGATAGAAAAATATATAGATAGATATTATTGATCACTGAGTAAATCATATTCATTCATTGCCTTATTTTCTTTTGTTGTAGGCTGTATCCGTATGAATAGTGTACATAATTAAATACACTGACGTATTTTCTATTCAATATTTAAATAATTATTTACAGTTTCTCAACGTAGATCACATAATACATGAGGATTCCAATACCATATCATATTTTGCCAATACTCAAATAATATCATGAGTTTGTGAGTATAAGTATTTTTTTATTATTTGATTTGTTTTCCTTCAAACCAAAACAATTTTACATAATTAATTGTCAACTAATTGAAGATGATAATATAGTATCCTATTTTAATGATCAAGTGATTTACGCTAGCAATTCCTCTATAATAATATAACTTAGTTTGATCTACCCCCCCAATACTTGGTGTTTATACAAAATAGGAAAATTTCAGTCTCCTTTAATATTTTCATATCTGTTCAATTTATTTGTTTTATCTTGTTTTTCGAAGTTTGACAAGAAAATCTCACCTAAAAAGAAAAGAAAAAAAAAGAAAAAAAAAAAAAGAAAAAAAAAAAGAGAAAAAGGCTGGAGACAATGCAGGCCGAGGAAAGCAACAAAAGTACTTAACTTAATTAGCTTAATCGTATGATAACTTTCATTGGGTTACAAAAATAGAGAAGAAAAGGAGGAAAAAACATTTCCTTTATATCCACTTCAAGGATGACGTGGTAACACATAACGAGACCCTGTAACTATAAAAAATAAATTAATAAAAGGTAACAGCTTTTATTCAACAAGTATCCACAACCCAGGTAATACATTAGTCCTTCTCCACACATTATTGCAGATTATTTTTGTTTTGAGTTTTTTATGAAAAACGTCCTTTTATTATTAGAGAATATACGATTTGGCAAATTTAGAAAAATACTTTATTATTAAGCTGTATGAACGTATATAAATTGTAGTTAGCCATAGTAGGATTTATAAGTTATTGTTATTTCAAAACAAAAAAAAACATCTTCATTTGCTGCTCAGCAAGTCATATACGTGAATATATATTACATAGCCTATGGTAGATTTTCATTTGACGGTTTATTGATCACATCTTCTCGTGCCATTGTACCGTCTTTATTCTATTAGTTTGAATTGCATGCGTGTTTCTTCGGTCAATCAACTTAATGAGTCATATAATCAAGTTAATATGCGGAATACTGATGATTAGAGCGCTAAGCTGTATTATATCAGAAATAAGAATAAAGTGGTTTTTTTTCAACACATACTTGCACAAGAAATTGTATATTTATGATCAAATGATATCGGGAAGAGAAATGTTCATGAAGAATGATGTAAACTTATATTTTACAGACAAAGCAGAAATATTTCGTATGTTACAGAAAAGAAACTTAGTTCAAAAATCGGTGAACTTCGTTCTATTTTGGAAGGGCCTTAAAAAAAGACCTCAAGCTGGGAGTTAACTGTCAGCGTGCGGATAGAAAAAGAACTTTCCTAAGCATATATAAAATGTCGTAGAAAAAATATGCCTTCTCACCGGAATTTGTCAACCTCTACTGCAGGTCTATCCTAGGTGAGTTGGATATCCTACTTCGATTTATTGCTGGCGGGCGAAATCTTATCACTATATGATAAGCAGATGACTCAGTGTAAATCACAAACTTAAAATAGCAAATATTGACTAAATATGGTAATGAAGGAAAAAAACAGATTAAAAGAATAATCATAAATTGTATGAAGATAAATATAATTTTCTCATAAGTCAGAAAGCCCAAGATGCAAAGCAAAGTTGGACATTTCCAATTCATAGAGAAATTTAAATATCAGTGTATTGTTTAAAAAGAGAATGGACAAAGTCAGCCACAAAGGCGAATATGGGTTGTAATATGAAATGATGCCTAAAAACACTAAACAAAATCGATTTTTATTAAAACAAAGAAAAGTGTTTTAAGATGCTATGGAAGATCGCACTACAGTTATGGCAGTGAATACTGAAAAATGTACTTGCAGATGGAGAAGTTTATTGAGGAGAAAGAAATGTGGCTCTACAGAAGGATGTCGGGAATGTGAACGTCGCGTGAAAACAAGTATGAATTATTGAAGTAATTAGAACAAAAATGCAAGTTATGCTCAATTTAACAACGAAGCACTTGAACGTCTTAAGACACGTAATGAGGTCGGAGATCTTTGAAAATTTAATATTCAAAGACCAGAATTTAAGGCAAAATGGACTAGGTGGATTTTCTTTGCAACTACATTCATTCGGTTTCATGCGCTATTCTTTCATGATGCATCCTGTATTAAATGTAGATAGTTTAAATATCTGTTATTCTTTTGACGTAGTTTTGGTAATTTACCTTTTATTTTAATTCTGCATCATGGCAGATACTACAAGAATAGCAAGGTTCTAATAATCTTCTTTCAATTTAAACGCATTGATAATTTTCTGGTAATCACCAAATTTTTTTAATTTTTTTTTTTTTGTGTTCATCACCAAAAGCGTACATTTCTCTGATCCGAGTTTGGTTAGTTGTGAAGAAGAAAAATATATTTAGTTCTCCAGTTTATTTATAGTTGGGCCTAAGATTTTGCGACGATCCGTATCCATGAAATCACCTTCAAGTTTTTCTTTGCAAACTTATATATTTCCGTTACAATTCCGAGATAACGATAGATTTATTGAGTAAATTTAACAGACATTATTATCAAAAACTTTTATGGGAAAAAATGTGTCATTTCCATTTCCATTATTATTATTATTATTATTATTATTATTATTATTATTAGTGCTATTGTTGTTGTTTTTGTAGTTTTATTTCCTTTGGCTTCTCGTGTATACTCATTTCTTTCCGTGTCCCAAAACAGAGACCGAAGGTCAGAAATGCCATCATGACATTTTCTACTGAGCAGTTTTTTTAAAAAATCGCACAATTTTTACATAGATAAAGCTCTTAGTAAGGTTTGGGCAGTACAATTTGTTGCATATCTTTAAGTTATGTCTTACAAGTGTTTCCTTCGATGAGTATACTGGAATGTTTTCCAATCAATCCGAGGGCTCCAAATACAACTGTAATTGTTAATGTCCTCACGTGCCACTGTTGGTCAACAGCTTTCAGTTCTTGTATCAACTGAATTTTGTAAGCGTGGAGAGACAAATCTTTTATTAAAATTCGACGTAACGTTGTCGTGGAGATTTTCAATACCTGCACCCAATGACGAATTGAGCTGTCTTGATTTTCGTTCACATTGTCGTGCACTGCAGAAATGTTTTCAGCTAAAGAGGGTAAACGAGGACGCAATGGTGCTTTTAAATCTGTCACCGACCTAGTTTGTTTGAATTTACGGATTCTTTTTTCCAGTTAAACTAGGTTGTTCGATTATGTTGACCAAGATATCGAGAAAGTTCGCGAATGCATTCATAGTCCATTTTCGTAATAGCTTCGATAAAGTTGTTTGATTGTTAATCTTGCCATGGTTGAAATTGCCATAGACTTAAATTGTTAAATCTTTAAGAAAAACTCATTAGATGCTTAAAATTGATTCACATTTAAAATCGGTTCAAGTTTTGGAGAACCCTATATTATTCTTTCTTTACTTCAGATGTCAATATAATACAAAATAACAATCATAAATATCCCTGTTAAATATCTACATATGGAGGCTTAGTTTGCAATGTGTATGTATACGTATAGATATCTCAAAGCAGGATTCAAAAACCACGATGTCGCCTCTGTATAATGGACAATTTTACCGGCGTGATTTATTTACAAATTAACAAGATTTAACATATAAAAAGTAAAATAAATTCGTGAAGTTAATCTTTTCTGACAAGACATCAGCAAAGGTGAATTTATATAACCATATTTCAGATCGTTATTTTTTTCGGTCATTTTTCTACGGAGCTTTATCTTTCAGAAAATTTATTTTGCTAATTTTATGTTACTTTCAATTCATTTATTCATTATTCATTTTGTAGTTTATGAACGTTTCATGAATTAAGCCCAGGGAAAAGGTCTATGCGTGGCTTAGTCTTCATCTGTTCCTCATTTATTATTTCGCTGTCGCTCTGCAATTCGGCTGACTGAATGACATAAAAGAAATATTTTTTTTAATTTATTTATGTGTTAGGTTAAAATGGATAGACCCAAGTGATCGTCGGATCATAAATCCTGAAGTTCACATTGAGTTTCATTCCCTGTATTTGAATAATATGTCCATGGAACTTTTGCTAATATAGGCATTTATTACAACAGATTTGAGAGTTCTTTGCATGATTTAGGACTACATTTAAAGGATAAGAAAGTGTATGCTAAAATATATACAATTTACATAGTTGCATACATCCACACATATGAACACACAAACAAACAGAAACGCAAACAAACAAAGGCACCCGCACACAATTATGTATTCTACAAATAAAAAAAAGATATTCGATAATAGAAATTTTCATATTTAGGAATCAGGCGAAAATTAATATTATTAATTTTTTTCCTTTGATTTCTTTTGCGTACTTATTTCTTTCATGGTCCCGTCCAGGGACCTAAGGTTTGAAATGCCATCAGGACATTTTCCACTGACGAATTACAAAAAGACATATTTTACATAGATAAAACCCTTCGTAAGGTGTAGGCTGTACTCGCGAGAACAATTTTTGTATTTCTTTAAGGCACGTGATTCCACCGATACCTACAATTACTCTACTAGAATATTCTCCAAAAAATCTGAAAGCTCAAACTACAACATGTATTGTTGATGTTCCTATGTGCTACATTTTTGAGAATTCTTTTTCAAGGTCCTTGTATTTTGATAGCTTTTTGAAGATGTGGTTTTTGTGGTCTCTAATAACAATATCTGGGCGGTTGGTTTTGATAGGTTTGTCTGTGTGTATTTTGAAGTCTCATAAAATTGTAACTCTCCTATCTCCGTAACCGGGTCTGGGTGGTGTTCATACCAATTTCTTTTAGTTTCCTTCCCGTAAATTATATTCAGTTGGTGCCAATACAGTGCATCCTGATACAAGATGATCAATTGTTTCTGGATATTTATTATTTGGGGCTAGCATAATGTTTTAGGATGTGTGCTTAATAATTTCTAGTTAACAAGCACAGGTTCTGTGCAGCATGGATAAAACCTTCAGTTTCACCTTTTAACTCTGCACGACTTAGCCACTATTTGGCAGGGTGTTTTCTACATCATCTTGTTAGTTACTGGTAGAGTATTGGCCATGATGCGGTTTATTTTGTCATTGTTTCCGTATCTGGTCTGTTTCGTTTGGCTGTGATTTCTTTTATTACGTATTTGTTATAGTGGAATACGCCTATTCTATAGTTAATAGACTCTCCCACCTATAATAAGTAGGAGTAGTAGCAGTCGCTGAGTCGCTCAGTGAGTTGCTCAGTCAGTCGATGTCGGACGACCGTTAGTCGGATATTAAAATATCCGCCACCAAAACTAGATTACTGCTTCATTGCCTATTATATCAAGTTCCTAACCTTTTGTATGTCGAACCTATTTTAGGACCGACTTAGTACAAATACAAGCCCCCACTGTGAAATCACTCTACAACAGTATTTTGAAGCATCAGTCGGTGTATTGTACTTTACTTGTATTTCTGCATCCATTTGAAACTCTATTTTGAACACGGATTTTTTTATTATTGTTGTTGTTATTATTATTATTATTATATAACTTAAAATGTCTATGACGTTTTGATGACGCGTGGAAAGAAGTGGCCACTGACAGGCGTGACATGAGTGCGTGACATGAGTGCGTGACATGCCGGAAAAGTAGTGGGGATGTGCGCATTTTTCAAGCACAATGCATGTGCACTGGGCAAACAAATGTATCCTAGATAGGGCAGATGCGAGAAAACATATCGTTGTTGACGCAGCTCGTTCTTGGTTGTCTGCTTTATTACTTTAATCTTGACTTTACGGACCCGCATGAATTTGACTAATACGGCAAAACCTCGGCGGTAATGCTGCGAGTAAATACATCGCCAAGCATCAGGTCGGAGGATCTATCGCTTTGTGATGAACTACGAAGTGGCCGGCAACAGGTTCTCGATGGCGAATATGGCCATAAAGGAGCTTAACTGACAAACCTGTGGTGAGCTTGCCGAATTCTTCCAGATTTCGATTGAAACTGACCTGCACCGCATAGGAAAGGCGTAGCACATGAGTAAGTAGGTACACCCACACACTACTGAACGTCAACAAACAACAACAAGTGACTGCCTGATTATTGTTGTTTTCTCGGCACCACAACGTAACTATATTTGATCGAATGCTCAGCAGAGACGAAAAGAAGACTTGCATGAAAATTCAAAGAGTACCAGACATTGCTTATCAACACCGGACCTTGGGCTTCGCACAAGAAGACCACTTCTACACACACGCAATATCATACTCTTTATCAAATGGACACATTGACAAATGTTGTTCTATAAGCTGCTACCAACGGATCAAACTAGTGCTGCGGAGCTGTACTAGCAGCAGTAGGGACGACTGTAACAGTCACGGAAACAGGAGGGGGTCAACATAAGTGATTCACAAAGGTGTACTGTTCCTCCATGACAACATCAAGCCTCATATGTGGCTGGTGGCCAGGTATACCATACGGCGATTTGGTTGGACATATATCCTTCTCTCCGGACATTGTGCCCACATATTACTACCTGTTCCATTATCTGATAAACTTGCATCAGACACTCACAGATTCCACGCACTTGATTTTTACAACTAAGGCATTGTTCAACTGAAAGTATGTTGCCAACACATTTTGGTTCCCGATGGTGATTACTTTGAAGATTAACGGTATATCAACTTTGCTGTATACTTTTTCCAATAAATCTAAAACAGCCAGGAGATTTTGTTAGATTTTATTATTATTATTATTATTATTATTATTAAAACCTCTTTAATTTTATATCCTTCAACAAGGCGATGATTGGCATAGATCAGACCTCATCAAATTTAGATACACAACACATTTTATCACATGAGCTCTTACAAGCAGAACTCCAACCTACACACGTCATCATTTTTTCCCTTTACGTCGTGTTATTTCTCGACAAGACGTCTCAGAAATTAGATGGATTCTAGAAAATAATTCCGGGTGCGCCAGACACAAAATTCTACTAGAATTGATACATCACAATATTCATATCTGAAACTAAACACACTTTTGTTATAAAATATCCTCACATAATTTTCATCAAAGATTTCTTCTTGGATATAATTACATGCACATGGTTAATATTTTCTTTGACTTTCGTTCAATGATTTTTAGATCATCTCTGTTCCATTCACGAATTCCGAGGGTATACCTCACAAAACTTATTACGAAAATCTTGATGACTGGAAACAAATTCGATTAAAACAGCAGATATACAGGCTTAATATACTCCTCCCTCATCCGTTATTTCATGTTGATTTTGAGAGTCGTGTCCACTTGTAAAACACCCAGTTATTGATAATTATCACTACCTACATCTTTTATACATTCCACTTCGCAAAGCTTTATTGCTCAACTATCCATCTTACTTCCCTTGTTCAATATCCAGATCAGCAGGCTAAAAATGTCCAAATATAAAACATAACGTGGGAGTATTTTTAACAGTGTTTTCTCAATGAAACCCATTTGTCATTATTCGTAGCATACAAATTCTATTTCTTATTTTTAAATTAGTGAATTTTTAAACATTACCAAAAATTCGATACACTTACGGAACAACAATTTTGATAAAAACATCATTTTTGTTCTGATTTTATTCACCTTCTTTCGACTTTCTCCATCATTGCCATAACATAATTCCTAACAGCTTCATAGAAAAGAAAAAGTTTCGCTTAATTTCTCATTTACAATTATGCCCATCGTATAAGTGTTGACATGTATAGAATGATTTAAATGCGTTTGATATCACTAGAAAAAATCATATTATTATTTTTAAATATATTATATTTATTTTATATGTCGAAAAGGTCTGATAGATTAATTGAGCCTAAGATATTGAACAGATTTGCATTTATTCTTTATTAGGCAAGAAACAGATAAGATCCGTCCATGTTATTTTGTGTCTCGGGCCAAATATTCGTAATGACAATTTTTTCTTTTTTCTCAAGCCATCATTCGTGAGTGAAATATCAGATAATTTTGCATCCATAAAGATTGATTTGAGTTGATTATGATTTAGATTTCCATTTTGTAATTTGAACAGCGTGAATGCACACGATTTAAAAATATAGTATAATAATTTCTTTGCTAAAATGAGATATTTTGGTACAGAGAAAACGCTAATTAATATGAAAAGATGGCTGCCATTTTTTTTAAATCGGAACATTGAAATTAGCAAAGAAATAGTCTTTATATCTCTACACCAAAATATGTATTGACCAGTGTTTAGGATTTATTATTTACTACGTTATTTTAACAAATTCCAGTATATAATATAAATAAAATATTCAGATTTTTTTAGTATTTGTTTTGTATTATTTTGGTAAAAATTTGCAAATATTTTCTTATAGTCTTTTCATAATTTGTTTACTTTAATTTTTGAATGTTTTTTTTTTATAATCTGATGATTGATAAATAAACAGGATTAAATATTTTCTTAATTCTTTCCAAGTGTTATTCGATTGAAACCATTAGTTGTTTCGAGCAAGCAATATATGTCCCAAATAATAAAATTTCAAATATTTAATATATTTAACACTAAATATGTGTTTATTCTTTTTTGTGTCACCATAAATATACAGGGTGTTGCAGCAAAATCCGACACTTGACAAAAAGAAAACTAAATATGCAATAAAGAAAAAAGTTGTTTATGAAGAGCGCCGACAGTTTATTTAGCAACAATTAGTGTTACATACTACATTATTATTCAATGTAACCGCCGGCGCCGTCGACGACCGTCTCAAGTCGGGCGCGAAATGAGTCACACGCTTTGGCGACCATGTCCTTGTCCATAGCAGCGAACGTCTCCACGATAGCAGCTTTCATAGAATCGACCGTGTTGTGGGCGTGCCTGTGGTTCTTGGCCTCGATCAACCAATGGAAATCTTCCGTAAAATCGGAAAAAGTTGGTCAAATTAGAAGTACCCCACTTTTACCAGAAATTCTGACGCTAATGACGTGGAGAGATCGCAGGTTGCATGCAGAATATGTAGCAAATCATGTTACATGTTTGAGAAATCAAAGTTAGAAAGAGAGAAAGCCAGAAGTGTGTGTGTGTGTGTGTGTGTGTGTGTGTGCGCGCGATCAAAATCTCATCTTGACCGAGGGTTTAAATGGACATCTTATACGGAGATGACTTTCAACATTGTCGACTGTCTCCTTGACGGCGGCAACGAACTCGTCGGTCCTAACGGCCGAAGAGAGAACGTTGTGGGCCTTTTTGTTTGTCATTATATCTATCGTTGTTCTCACACGCCTTCCACTTCCCCAAATGTTCATGACCATGATCCTCTTGAACCTAAACCAGGCCATCACTTCCACAGGGGTTTTCCCGGCGCGAAAAAATAGTTACTACCGCTGCTCTGCGCTCATATTCCATCCTGGAAAATGGTAGAGAAAAAAAAAGTTAGTTAACTGTCGGTTATCTGCATATCCATTTTTTTATGGCCTATTTCGTTTTCTTTTGGTCAGGTGTCGGATTCTGCTGTAACAACCTGTATATTGTAAAAAATATTGCCGATAAGTAAACCATTTTTATAAGACGGCTACTTTCTGAGTGTCACAAAAATTGAGATAGTTTTTGCATTATATTTTCGCCTCGCCTGTAACTCATTATTATTTGCTACTTGTGACATTGACAACTTCCAATTCGCCAGTACGTAGGGAAGTAGCCAATTGTCAATCGATGGCATTAAAAGGAAAAGTGCTTTGTACGAAGATTCTCCACATATTAAACATGGAAGAATGCATGTATTTCAAAGTGTAAGCGCGCCTACCCATGCCTTTGTGAAAATGTTGGAGAGCAAAATCAATTCGAAGCGATAACACAAAATATGGAATAGGGTTCTGTCATAAGGTAACGCATTATGTAGAAATGAATCGGGCAATGTCAAGTATAATTGCATTTCAGTACTCATTGGTCAGTGAAATGTTGGAAGGTCAGATGAGAATTCATGCTCAAAACTATTTCAGTCCGAATCAAAATCACAGCTTGATGCCCTAACGAACAAAATGAACATTTTAATCAATATCAATCGTTGTCCGAAAACTCAGAAAGTTATCAAAAAGATATAATCATCCACATAATGTTTATTATGTTCGGTCATGATTTTCCGTTACTTAAAATTTTGTGATGTTCCACTAAATCTATCAATTAAGAAATCGAACATTTCTTATCCCAAATATGTTCATATTAATTCGAATAAAAATGATATACTATCTAGTAAGCCGCTTGTATTTTTCCTTGCATATATATTTACAATGATATTTGATTATATATGAATATATTTATCTCCGTCCTCAGTATAACGATAGACTATACCAGACAGCAAGACTTACAATCAGAAGGTTTTGACAACTTGGAACCACCTCTTAATTACTGTCGTCGCGAGGTCCACCATGAACCGATGCGGTAACACATGTTAAGGTACCAACTATAGGCAAATAGTTAAACACGCGAATGGGACCAAAACAAATTGGAACTATTTTTCTCAAAAAAAATAAAGGCAATATATTTTCATAGTTGAAAAAATTACCAGCAACACATTATTGAAATGATAATAAAAAAAAATTATCAGAAATGCATTTTTTTAAAAGAAAAATAATTACCTTCAATATACTTTTGTAATGAAATTTACTAATACTCCCAAGAAAATTAAATTTGGGCCTTAAATGAGCCATAATGACTTGATATTCTGCGAAAAAAATGCAAACTATCTATATATGTATGAGTTAAATATTAAATGCAGATCAAATACGGATCGGAATGCATAAAATAAAAAAAAATAGGAAACGTGTATCAATCTAACATTTTAAATAAAAAGGACAGAAAAAATTGATATTTTCAGTAATGTTTTAGTCAGTTCTCATAATGTTTTAGTCAGTGTCACGATTTTTTGAAACCGTGGATAATTTTATGTTCATGTAAGTCTCACTAGTATGTCCGTGTGTGGTGAGGGTAATCACGTGATCTAAAATCTTGCATCTACGAACACAAGAGAGACTTGTGTTCGGACAATTGATCTAACTCTCATTTTACATAGAAACAATGCGGTTCATAACTTTGATTTCACTAATGCCAGCCTAATTAAAAAAAGAACATATTCGTTAAGAAGAAAATACATTGAAAACTTAATACTTAATATTATTACAAAATATAATAACAGGCCGAAAACATTACATTACATCGCAATCTTTCAATCCATTCTTAAGGAACGTAACTTAAATCTATACATTTTTAACGAGGCAAGACATAAATTTGAACATTGTGACTCCTCGCTGCGCAGATTGACAGCCCAAACATGAAGTTAAAACCCTCTAGACAGTCACATGCATATATATATATATATATATATATATATATATATATATATATATATATATATATATATATATATATATAGCTTGTTTCACTTGTATTAAGGCTTCTTCCAAGATTGAGAGAAAGCAGAAAAAACACAGAAAACACTGATATTTTACATATGTTCGGATCAGTTCTCATTAGTCAGACACGTGTCACGTGTGTTAAACTGTACATAATTCTATGTGTATCTAGATTTGTAAAGATTATTTTATGCCTAACTAGGCATCGGATGGTCATGTGTATTTATATTTATTCAATGCGGATAATATGCTGGTATTATGTTGAAATGTCCATATAGAAATTTGAACGTTCCTTGAATACCCCGAATGATAAACTCATCAACTTTTATTTAAGCAGAGTGTCAAGGTGTGTAGTTGGAGAGTAGTCGACTGAATTCAAAAGCACTAGATAATATCAAGTCATCGTAAATGATTTGACGCAGTATAAAAAAAATACATTAAAGAGAAATACGTTACCAAAAAGATATTCTGCTTCAAACATACCCGTCCTATTTCTTGGTAATACTTGTCACCCGGAAAATATTTCTATAGATTTTATTGGGAAGTAGACAAACTGGCAAACACAACATTATAATATCCAATCGGTTTTTACTGGGCATACATTTCCTGTAAACTTAATCTTCGCTTTCGTATTTATAATCGAAGCGAAATTAATATAAGTTATTTCCAAACAGCTTTTGAATACTTCTTGGCTATTGACATTATAAGACGTAAGAGATTTGTCGATAAAATTTGAAGAGTGGCAAAAGGTTACAAGAATTTTTAAAGCAAATACGAAATAATATAGATTACCTTCTGAATTATCTGAACAGGATAATATATATCTATATTAATTTTCGTCTGGCCGAACACTGGAGAATCTTATTATTTCTAATGGAATAATATATCAGATATTATTTAGGTACACACTCTACAGAACTGAACCAGATTTAGAATAATATAAATATATTACTTTCAAAGATCAGTGAGCCATGATGATTTGTTCGACACTTTTAATTTATCATTACCTACTAGTATTTAGACGACATTGTATCCACTCTATTGGGCCAAATACTTACTGGAATATTTTACTCTCCCAGTGTGCATTATTTATCTAATTAATTTTTATTTTAAATGATTTCAACAAATACTATGAGAATGTGCAACTAAATATTGATGATAAGATATTGTAGAAGAATCATAGTGGCAGAAGCTGTTGTGTCAGAAATATCATGCCTGGTCAAATAGGTCGGACACCAAGATCAGCTCGATCTTATTGGAGGACAAAAAAGATCTTTTGAGAGAAGGCTTTTCATTTTTCTGCTCCTGTTTCATATAGTGTTAGAGAAATGTGGAAATAACTATAGTTAGTTTAAGTTTGAC
>CAHIKZ030000804.1:1590000-1660000 GCA_903632075.3 Acanthosepion pharaonis | reverse complement strand
GAATTTTCACAAATATATCTCCTGGGACCAATTAAAAACAAGCGTGTTCACACACTATCATCTGCATAACTCTCCACTGTAACATTGTTCTCAGAAGCTTCAATGCAATCTTAGATCATCAATATTTTAGTCGTTTTGTAAAGTGTCCGTTAATGTGGGAATTGCAAATCGTTTATATGAAGAAATGATATTTCATTTAGGATAAAATATATTTTACAAAATATATTGAATTTTATTTCGGTATTATCTAATTTCTTACTCTTCCATTCATTTCTCATACATAAGATTCACACTGCAATCCAATTTGTTCTTTGCACAATTATTTATTCGCTGCTAATTATATTCCTACTTTTAATTTATCAAATTAATGCAATGTCACTTGTTTTAAAAACATGGTTCCCTTCGATGCCAAATTTTATTTCAAGTACCGACTGGTGTTTATCAAATATGAAAACTATTTATAGTCTTAATACTAGTAGACATGGTATTGCAAAAGTAGGTATAGTTTAATTATTATACTAATATTACCAGTATTATAATAGTGGTTCTAAGATATATTAAATAACAGAATTCACTTAATTCATTAAAGTAATTATTAATATTTTATTTGCATAATTTTTAATATAATAATTTATTACATTATTTTAAATAAATAAAATAAATGATTTGAAGGTAAACTAATAATTAAACGATAGCCGGGACAAAAAGTTTAACATTTGAGTAATTGTTAAGTTTATGCTTGATATGTTTATTAGTGATATATTATTATTATTGATCTCTTTGTGATGTTAATAATTTTTGTGTGCAACATTTCATTGTTATAATTGTATGCCTATTTTTTCATCAACTGTATTTGACATAGAAAAAATTATAAACCACAAATCCATATTTTGCATTGTGCCAAATGAAATAATCAAACGCTTCCTTCTAATGAAGTCAAATAGTTAAGTACCAATGTTAGTTTCAATGATATTATTCAAATTATAACAGAAACTGCTTAAAACCAGTCCTTTCAGACACTGTGTATTTTGCCAAAAGCAGGATTCTAAAGAAAAAACGTTTAATATATGAGACATTTGCTTAATTCTTATGGCAATCTAGAAAATAATTACACAGAACCTGACGGTATGCCTACATCTTGTCGGGACGTCACTTTTCAAATTCTTATATGGTAAAAGTTTACAACCCATAGGAATTGCCCATAATATAAGTATCTTTCACCCAGAATATTCTGTTCTTGCATATATCCCCATCATAAAAAGTTATATACATGAAAACTATGAAATTAATTCTTTATTCTTTATACACACACACACACACACACACACACACACACACACACATATATATATATATGTGTGTGTGTGCGTGCGTGCGCGCGTGTATGTTTAAACAGAAAATTAAGAAATTTTTTCTGTATTGATGTGCTTATCGATTCCAATCATCAGATTATAATTACTTCAGTATAAGTAACTCATGGTATAAGATTCTGACTGTATATCTATTCAATTCAATAACCTTATTAATAAAAGATAATAATCATAAAAATAATTATGAATTATGTTAAATTAATCACTATTTTATAAATAAGTTTACGATTATGTAACAATAAACAGGCATCTTTGGTGATGACATCCTCAAAGAAGAAATGAACTATTTTACAGGAAATTCTCTAAAGTAACATGCATAAAATTTCCTGAAATAAATACGTCGAAAACTATCACTAATTCATTTTAATATTTTCCAATACACTCGAATAACAATAATGCATCAAGATGTATAATGCCTGGATGCAAAATAACCCAGAACTTACGCAACGATTTATGATAAAATAGAAATATATAAAAAATTACATCTGCTAAATTCTGCACACTATAGAATTTAAAAATCTTCTGATGATATATAAAAAATTGCTTATCATTTTATAGATTGTGTCTCATTACATAATAAAATACATTATTATGTTATACCGCAACATTTCTCTCGATATGTTGACTCATATGTCTCAGAGCCATTGCAATACGGATACATGTAATATTATTCCAGAACCATTAGTAATCTCAGTCTGGTTTTTATTGATAAATATAAAGACAAGCAATACCACATGTACATAGTGTCCTGTATATTAAAGGAAAATAATCTATTATGAATAAATCCTGTGACCAGATTCTGAACCATAATACAACTATTAAGGAATATTTGGCTATGTAGTTATTATTGTCAGTAAACGTTGTTCTCAGTCAATCCAAATGTAATTGACATTATAATAATCAGACTGAAATATAAGTTATGCGTTTACTTGAACAACACATTAGATGAAATTTTTTATGAGGATTTTCGATTTCAGAGTACTAATAACGGACAGTTTAGGGGGTCAGACTTCATTTTATTTTTGTGATTTCAGAAAATGTTTATTTTTAAAAGCGAAATAATAATTTAATTTTAAATATGCTGACGAGTCTTGACTAGGCTTGAAGGGACGTTTAGTGATCTAAACCTACCTAGAGTTTAAGACATTCGTCTTTTTAATAGACCAGGGAAGTCAATGAAAATGTTGTAAATGTTTTGTTCAGGCCACTAAAAAGAGGAACGGGAATTATGATGAAGAATAAGATTGAAGTAAATAAAAAGAGGACAGAAAAACTACAAACCATGGAAATGTCAATTTGGGCCTCGATTTAAGTGTATGATTCTCCTACTTGTTTAATCGATGTTGCGGAAATCATGTCTCGGCCCAGACTGGGCACCCTTCTATTAATGTGGATAAATTACTGTTCGATCTATCTGAATATGGAGCCATTGTACAATGACGTATGTTTCTTTTTGTGCTTGAAAAAAAAAAACAAAAAAAACAAGACTGTTAAGTCCAGGAAAGACTGTGACAAAATCAATGTCAAGTATTTTCTTAAAGGTTCCAAGCACTGTTAAAGTAATATCGTTTCTCTTTTGTGGGCAATTCTACATTGAAACTACGAAAGATATGTAGTTCTGCATAGAGAAATGAGTGTAAAATACTATAACTCTCTAGAGTATCAGTTCGAACGTCGGATTGAATGTCTATTTTGAAGCGTCGATCCAGAAACTGTGATCTTGAATCATGAGAAGTAGCTTTTAAACCTATGTGATCGTGAATAAATCCTTCAGTATCTTTGGCAAAATTTCGGTCGTCAGGAGCTAGAATTTGCAGCACATTTTCACAGTTAGATATGCCCTGAAGAAAGGCATATAAGTACTTTTGTTACTTACACGAGGAAGAGTGTACACGCAAAAGCCTGTTCCCTATTACATACATTAGCCATCAAAATTGATGTGTTAATAACCACGCCAAGCAAATCTGACAGGAAAATTGGATCAAGAGCTGTGTCCATCCTGTCTCTACTTGGAATTATACCTATCCGAATGATGGTAATCTCACCGACTGGAAAATTGAAATGTGTTGGGAAAAACAGAAGAGTCCAGATAACAACATCAATATATATATATATATATATATATATATATATATATATATATATATATATAAAAATTTTAATTATTTTCAACCTGTACATATCCTATTGTAGTAATTATAGAAATGTTGCAGTAGAATGTGTTAGTTCGCTGAAAGTGAAGAATGAAATTCTCTTGATGGTGTCAATACAGAAAAGAAAGAATACAATTTTAACGGATGCAACAGCATTTTTAGTATCCTGTCTTCACACAACGCCACCATAAAATTATTCTACCTCTGTTAAAATGAGGATTCCTTCAATGTCATCTGAAAAGGCCGGAAGACGTTCAAACAGTTGAAGCATATAATAAGCACTTGCTCAAGGTCAAGTAGAATATGTTATTGACGAAGTCCATGGAGAGAGTTTGTTCAGATATACGGCTTGATGTGGAGTGGTCTCATTTTCTATTCATATTTGAAAATCTTAGATGTTTCAAAAGTGTTCAAGTATAAGACTCCTGGTTAGTGATTCGAAATGTGATCAATGACATCAATTTCTTTGTATTTTGGGTGCGATATGGAAGAACCATTCTAGCCCGCATTCTCATACTGCCGAGTTGTACGTACATTGTATGGATTTATTGAAGACATCACGCTTCGCTTGTTTTGCGAAGAATTTTGCCATCGAAGGCAACTCAGCATATATCAATGAAGGGCTGTCGTTTCGTACGAAAAAACAAAAACAATATGTATTTCTGTGTTTATTATCCATAATCCGAATATAATTTTCTTTTGCACGAATGAAGGAAATTTACATCGATTTATCCTTTTATCCTAGTTATGTAGCTGTTGACGCAAAGCACAAATTTAAGGTTAATAACTAGATAGAGGAGGAGGGAAGATGATTTGTTTGAATTTTTGTGAAATTTGGGTAAATGCAATACCCTTATGTTTTGTAAAGGTGTAAACAAAGAGCAGAAACCTCAGGTTACCTGCTAGTGCTTTCGGATTTTTTTCCCAGAGTTGTTGGCATATTCTATTTAATATAAAGCAAATTTGAGTTATTTCTTTTCTTAAATCAGTTTCTCTTTGTCTCACAGTAGATGCGCTTTCCTCGTTTTTTATTTTTTTTACTTATGTACAATTGTTTCTCTCATTTTCTTCTTCCATCCTGATAAGATTATCTGTCAGTCAAGTGCCGTTCGTAATACACAACTGGGCAGTCATGTGACTTTCAATTCATGACTGAGTAGGCAGAAGATTTCCACCAGCAGCTTGCCGTTTCTTTCTCGCAGTATACTGATTTCAAACAAAGGTTATTATATACGTTTGT
The DNA here is from genome assembly GCA_903632075.3 of Acanthosepion pharaonis. Lineage (NCBI taxonomy): Eukaryota > Metazoa > Mollusca > Cephalopoda > Sepiida > Sepiidae > Acanthosepion > Acanthosepion pharaonis. Next base: position 1,655,237 of record CAHIKZ030000804.1, on the reverse strand, counting down.
GTTTCAATTTAACCCATAGCTTGAATAACTTCTCTAAGCGAAGCTACAATATTCCCGGCACATCTGTACGTCATTGGTTATAAAATTTATAACGTTTGGGAAATTCATTTATAAAATGTTGATGAAGGAAGGCTAAAATCTATTTCGTTGTGAGAATATTTCGATATATATTTTTTTTGTTTTTTATCTTTCTATTTTTATATCATCAAACACCATTTTTCAATTAGCTAACGTAATAGATCTACCGTGTTAGACTGGGGTTAAGGCGACAGGCATTAATGCAGTTCATATATTTACAAGGAAATTGGGAAATTTCTATAAAAATAGACTAAATAATTTTATAGTCGAAAATTATTTAGTCTATTGCTATGGTAACGGTGCTAAAGTACGCAAAGTGAAGCCGGTTGGGACAGATTAACATTGAACTCTCTTGCGCATACGGATTAAGTTATGATGTTGTTCTTTACTTCTCTCGATTATAGCAGTGCGTGGAAGAAAAGTATGTAGAGTATGGTCGTCGCACCGCATCACAGAGATACTATCAATTACTATGTTTTCTGAAGCAGTTTAGGGTCATGTAGTACATGCCTCAGATTTTATGCCTTGTGACGTTTTTCTCTTTCCAGAAATCAAATCACACGTAAGAGAAACAAGTTTTTAAGACTTCGAGAGAATCCAAGAGAATGCAACGAGGCAGCTGCTCAGTCTCTCCAACAGGATGTTTGAGGAAAGCTTCTATCAATAGAAACGATGCTAGATAAATGCAGAAGAGGAAAGTCCATTGGAGATTAAATGCCGAACTGCTATATAAAGGAGTTTCTTTTTAGAGCAACAGTCCAAATTCATTAGCTCACATATATGAATAACAAATCATTTCCCTCTTCACATGTAATTTCAAAAGTATATTTCCTTAAAGTTATCGCAGACAAAATATAAACATTGGGTCATTGTTTTATGAAATATTCAGAATAGATGCCATAACATTCTTAAAATCTAATGAATATGGTTTGAGTTGCTAATTAAACTAAATAAGATCATGATAGGATCTTGGCAACTAGTATATCACCTTTAACTCTCGGAAAATATTCTAATTCGATATCATTATTTTGATAATTTTCGTAATTGAAACACACACACACACACGCACACACATATATATATATATATATATATATATATATATATATATATATATTTTAAATAAAAACAGACCACTTTATGGTTCCGCGTAATAAATTATTTCACGACAGCCCTTTTAAAGGACTGCGGATCATCAGACTTTATTTTCAAATGTTGAAACGAAAAATGAAAAGAAATTTACGCATTTTTGACGGGCCGTAATAAACATATGTAAATGGACGAAGTGAGAATGTGAGATGGGGGAGAGAAGACATGTGTGAGTTAGATGTAATTTAAAATTTCTATTCTTTTATACTTAAAATTACTTGAGGTCCAGGCATTGACATAAAAGAAAAAGAGAGAAGGAAGTCATGAGAGAAGGTGTCACTAATTTTCTTTGGAAAAAAGGCTACAGACAGACGCTGTTATTTTGTTTTACTTTGAAAGTGTTATTTTGGGGGTTCATAAAGATTATAATGTTTAATATAATTTTGAATGTCTAAACTGTCTACAAGGAATTTAATTTGATGTTTGTTAGTGATTTAAAGTTATTTATAATTCTGGGGATTTTCTATGAAAACGTCGATTAGAAAAATATTCATAGAAAGTACATTAAATGCATAAAATTTTATTTTAAAATATAAGTTTACTTCTGGTAATCTGACATCTCTATCCGTTTAAATTTAATTCGTGACCGTTTCTAGATAGGTAATCTTTTTTATTTAAAATTTAGTTAAGTTAATATGGGGTATATTTGAAGGTAATATTAAAGATCTTGCACTGTCATATGCTGTATAGTGGTCTGTTTTTATTTCAATTATTTGCTCTGGATTTATATTGAGCTCTCTGGATTTTATCCTCCTTGAGTTTACCCATACGGATTACCTAATTTTTCATAAACTATATATATATATATATATATATATATATATATATATATATATATATATATATATATGTATTCAATTTTGTTCATTGAAAACGGCGATATTTGTAAAAAATTATCAGACTTTCCTATTTATTTAGGTAAAGCATATTACAAGTTTCTAAATGAACAAAGTGATTATTTTGACACGAAGGGAAATCCACGAAAGTGCAGAGTTCACATCCTTTGTTTCGTTTTCATTATTCGAACATGTTTGATGGGAAACCCACGTCCGAGATATATTATGTTTGAACAAGGCGTACGCTCACGCACGCGCAAACTCAAAGAGAGCGAGACGGAGAGAAGGAGCAGGAGAGAAAGAGAGAACCTTACTGTGATTCATGAGAATACACGTGTATACAAATATATTCTTTATATACACATAGTTTTTTCAAATTAAACTTTTTCACAATCACGTGTGTAATGTGTGCATTTCTCGGAGAGCATTGATTCTGACTTTTATGAATCATGAAAAAAGAGCTTTTAAACTGAGTATTTCTTTGCCTACATTCGAAATTGATGAAACAAATATTGGAATTGGATGAAAAGAAAGCGGTGAAAAAAAAGAATTTAGTGTTACTTTGAAAATAGCCATATTAAATCGTTTAACCTAAGGGCGTGTTCAAGTTTTATACGCCTTAAGACTTTCAATTTGAGTAATCGAAATAGTAAACATTTTCAGTCTTTTAAACAAGTTATTCAAACTATATTAACTTTCTTATTATTTTCATTTTAAAACTTCTTGACATAGTAATATTGTTTATTTGTATTTCTCAAGATTTAAGAGCAATATTATATCGAACATGGGAACAGATTTACGCAGTCAATTTGCAGCGCCGCTGAAAATATAACTATACGAATTGCAAAAACAACATCGGTGGTAAACTATTGGCTTAAATCGATAGATTTATATTAAGCCTTCGAATTTTCTTTTGCATTGAAATCTCAAGAGTGATGTTGCCCAAAGGCAGGTAAAAATTGAAAGTATCGTATTTGTTATTAAACTAACAGATTTCCATTCCGTTAGTGCTGCAGGGGAAAAATGCAAACGAAAGCAAATTTGCTTCATGGAATTCGCAGGTAGGTCAGTTGTCCTTAGAATCAGAATAGTATGACAAGCTATAATTTATAACTGTCTAGACATGTATAAAGACATCATTGGAATATTACCTTCCAAAACTGGTTTTCAAAATATTAAAATTTTATAGAAAATGCGGGGTGTTATTACTATTAAAAATGCGAGTGTTGGTAAATTTAACGAAGAGAGAAATAAATATATCTTCATTTAGTATAGGAAATAGATTGAGGTTTTGCTTAACAAATAGAATGTAAATTTTCTCCACACTATTTATCAACAACAGGGTATACCTGGAAAAATTCTCTGACAAGTTGTCAGCACTAATACTTGTGTCTGTGTTCATTTTTAGGTGCCTTCATATTTTAGTGTTCATTTATCAGCACATATATGTTGTATTGAAAGTTGTTATCATGTAAATTATATATATTCACAACATAAATAATCGCAAGTATTTTAATGTATTTCCTATGATTTCGGCTTTTCTTTAATATGTCTTCTTCCATCAGAACTTCGGTATAAATGGCCCTGCACAACTAATATTCATTTCCACCTCTTATTAATATTTGATTTTTTTAAATTTCCTCCAACCACATGTTCTGCCAAAACATTTGAACAAGCTTCTTAAATTGATCATTATCTGCTTTCATTTGTCCCTTATATTCTCCAAATCATCTGTCCTCACTATGTAACTTGAAATTTCGGATTTTAAGTATAAGGTTCCTTCTTGTTTTCATTTACTTAAAAATTTCCCCCTTACTCAATTGTTCTGCACATGATACTGTCATTTTGTCTTAATCTCCTCCCTATCTCTGAGGCGATTGTTCAGTATATACTGACATATATATGGGGCGATAGCCATAAAATATCAATACTCTTCTTGTCTCTAACGCAGAGTTACGTTTCTTAATACGTTGTTTAGTCTGTGGAATACCTATTTAATTATTACTTTGAGTTTTTGAAATACGGTGTCAAATTTTAGATCGATATTAAACGATAAATATACAAAAACGGAGTGAGAAAAAAAACGATAGATGAAATATATTTTTTGATAGCGTATGATATATTACATGTGAGGAGGCTCACATTAAATATAATCTAAGAATATTATAATATAGTATGCTTAGATGAGTATCACCACCAGAATAAAAAAAAATAGCCGCCCTATATTGAGCTCCCCAGTTAAGGAAACGCATGAAGAGTCATCTCAATCGTAAAGTCCGTCAAGGTAGTTATCAATGGCCAGAACTGTGGCCCATTAGAGGTCAACGCAGACGTACACCAGTTGTAACACCTCGGATCAACTATCTTTTTGAGCTACATAATTGATCTGCCTAAGATTACGCCCTGATTATTTGTAAACATCTATGCCGATGATATTACTATATACGGGCGCGACTGTGAAACTCTAGATGGTCATAGATTGATGATGATCTCAATTCCGTTCTCGCGCAAATTAAACAGTGGCCTAAAAATGGATGGTTAAATTCAATGCCTCGAAGATCAACCTACTTTCATTCCAACATCTCAGATCTGACCCCGAACTACCACCAATCATGATGAACGTGTATCCTCTCGGGGAACCACCGTTCCTTGAAAGACTCTTGGATCTTAAACTCACACCTGACCTGAAGTAGAATACGATCCATTACTAACAATTCAATTAAAATTGTCAGCTCTCTGTAACACTCTGACATCTCCTTCTATCCTATTCATATACAAGAGCTAGATCAAGAGAAAAATGGAGTACTGTTGTCATATTGGCAAGAGTGTGTGCTTGGGAGGCATTACTCTCCACCCTGGACAAATTTCAAAAGCTTCGCCGATTTCTTATGTGTGACAAATTACTCTCTAGAAACCAAGCGGGTTGTGACAAGCCTCTCACTGCTCCTCCGCTACTTCCACAGAAGGTGCTCGGTCGAAGTACATTCCCTTGTCCCGCGGAGACAAAACTTCACGTCAAGAACACACCATGCCACTCACATTGTAGCAAACAACCGACATTCCGTTCGTATCCTATCGGTGAGGTGTAAGCTTTACTCGAGTATCTAGTTCTCGCGAACCACTGCCCTGTGAAACCGCCTCCTAACAGGATGTTTCCCAGATCACTACAATCTTAACCTGTTCATCGTCAGGTTTAATCATTACCGTCCACTTATATAAACGCTAATGGTTCCTAAACCTAACATTCTAAATCTAGTGGGACCGGGCCTTGTAAAGGGTGTGACTCGCTGTAATATATATATATATATATATATATATATATATATATATATATGTGTGTGTGTGTGTGTGTGTGTGTGTGTGTGTGTGTGTGTGTGTGTGTGTGTGCGTGTGTGTGTGTGTCATAATAGATTGTACCACCTCAAACAGAGAACATCTTTCGCAGCACCTCTGACTTCTAAAGTGTTGCTAGAACTGAATTTTTCTTCTTCATCTTCGTCTCTGTGTGTATGTGTTTTTGTGTAGTCATTTCGCATAAAGCAAAATGGTACTAGCAGATGAGAATATTTTAGTAAGGACAAGATAGAAAAACCTTCAAAACGTACAGTGGGACTGTTGGGTGAATTCCACATTAAACTTTCCTCACTCAATTAATGACCAATTATATATTGAATGAAATGGAGCTACTTGAATACGAAGTAGGTAAAGTAATAATAAAAAATATAATTTCATACATACATAAATACACAGACACAAACAAACACACACATACATATATATGGTGGATTATCCCGTCGTATTCCACGTCTGAGAGTCAGGCTGCTCATTTCCTAGGATCCGAAAGCCAGACACCAAAACATATGATTTTATTACATTGATGATGTCTTTGCGCAGAACCAACCACACATTTTGAAGGGCCGAATACAGAAACCTGGTGTGACACAATGTCCCCAAACAAGAAACCGCCGGTTTTGAATTCTGAGTTTTCCTTCTCCTAGACCAGTTGCCATCCAAAAAAAATAGATGGTCAAAAGTTACAATCGGACTCTGGATTGGATGGACATCACTATTGTGATTATTTAAATTACGGACATTTTGAATAAGAGGCTTCTAACTTGTTTTTTAACTGGTTTTATTTTACTATTTTTTTACAGTGTACAAAGCCAAAAGTATATTTCCTGCTTCAAGTATTCGTCGATGACGAAAAAAAATTACCATTTAGATAAAAAATCAGTGCTTTCAAAAATTTTGCTGACATGTCTATATTTCCTTATAGATTTGTGATTTACGGAACAGAATATTCCGATTTGTCAAGTTTAATCCGTTCTAATGAAAAGAAATATCAAATTTCTTTGAAAATATTCGTAGATGTCATTTCATGCAAAAAAAACAATTTTAAAGAAATTATTCTCCGATAATCATTTACATTTTTATCAGAATATGATTTGATTTCATAGAATGTGTTGGTTTTGTTAGTCTAGTCTCTAATGTAAAGACACAAAAAAAACAGAAATTGCGACAATATTTTACTGAAAACTTTGACAGAATTTCTTCCGTTTACCATTGATTTTGGTTACTGGATTGTTATAGTCTCAAACGGAATTAACGTGATATATTCGGCCTATAAAGATTAGTATAACCTCATAAATTTACTATTGTTTATTAACAAGTTCATCGTAAAAACATAACTTGCATTATAAAATCTGGCATTATGTTTATGAATGTCAGCATACAATTACATGAAAATGTGAGATGCAACATTCTGAGTAGAATTAAGTAGAAGGATTCGCAAGCGACCTCCATAAAATAAATAAACAACCTTCTAAATCTCCCAAAACGCTGCCTGCTGATTGATAAATGACAACTGAATGTTAATAATTTATAGCTTCCGATTATATCGCTTCCTTTCGTTCTATCTTTTTCTGTTTTTTCATCCTATTTCACTTATCATGAAAAGGTTAATTCCGTTTTCTCAGTGTTTAATTTTTTCGATCTTATTTGCCGCGAATTTTAAGATATTGGTGTTGTTTCAATTATTTTATTTTATAGGAGCTTTGGCTAAGTTTCTGTTTTACATTTTTTTAAAGTAATATTTAATATTAGGGCTATTTCATTTCAGGAATGATGATTCTCGCAAAATTTACCCATGTCACGAAGAATATTATAATATAAAATGCAATTAATTCATATCGGACAGTACCCAGGGATCCGAAATGAAATGAATACGAGAAATATATTTTTACAAACTTTTCGATGCTTTCTTATGTTTAAGTTGAAATAATAAACACACCCAAACATATATATATATATATATATATATATATATATATATATATATATATATATATATATATATATATATATGTTTAAGGTGTTTATTATATATATATATATATATATATATATATAGATAGATAGATAGATAGATAGATAGATACATAGATTATAATTGGATGCATGAATTTTTCATGATTATATATTTTAGATGTTATCCTTTTACTGTTTCTCTAATATTTTGCATCATTTACAATATTCACTCCTATTTCCATCTTATCAAAAATTAAGGCGTTTATCGTTTTTGCTTTGTAATCCTGTTAAGGCACACACTCACAATGCCAGGAATACATAAATACTTCAATTCCTTGGAGAAGTAAGAGCCTATTTTGCGGAATGTCTCACTGGACATGTAGCCTTTAAAATAAAAGAAAAAAATCCCTTCCAAGAAACATCAATGCTATAGATTAAGTAAATTCACAAAATTAACATAACAAAATAGCTAAAAAAAGACTATATGCAAAAAGATTATTATTCGACAGATTAAAAAAAAAGAATAGTTTTCATGTGTAAAAAAGGAATCTGTTCAGTTACATAAAACGCTCAAAATATAACCGCACTAACTTTTAAAAAAATCAAAATTAACACGTATTATAATATCTTCTATTATTTTAACTTATTGAATGCCCGTCTTTTTGTCCACATATATTAAAGCTATACAGATATGAATACATGAACATTTCATTGCCTATTTTATCTCCCAATATCATTTTTACTAGCAAAGTTAACATACGTGACATGCATATAAGACGAAATGAATTCTTCCTTCGTTTATTTCTCATTTTCTTCATATATATATATATATATATATATATATATATATATATATATATATATATATATAGATAGATAGATAGATAGATATCAGGTATTCCCATATGTTCTGTCTGAATTTTGAATAAAGAAAACAAATGGCCAAATGTTATATTTAAATTACGATTCAATGAACAATGTATTTTCCCTGATTATCTATGACTTCCTTCCATCCATTAACAAGCTTACTAATTCCATTACTTTAAAATTCTTTTGGCTTTGATTCGAAGAACTCACAAATGTCAGTTTTAACATCTTACTGTGTTTCAAAATCTGTTTCTTCCAAATGATTCTGCAATCTACGATGCAAATGGTAGTCTGAAGGAGCAAGATCGGGAAAATAAGGTGGATGAGGAATTTTCTCCCAACCAAGTTATACGATCTTTTGTGACGTGATTCTTGCATTGTGGGGTCGGGCATTGTCCTGATTAAACGTCACCTCTTTTTGATTCATTAGAGCAGGTATTTTTTCCTCAAAGCTTGGTTCAAACGCTCTATTTTGCTGACAGTATATTTGAGGATTAATTGTTGCATTAGGTGGTAAGAATTCAAAGTGGATTATTCCTTTGCGATCCCACCAGATTGAAAGAAGAACCTTTTCCTCTTTACCAAGCCACTGTCTATGACGCTTAACATTTCGATAAAAGATCCATTTTTCGTTGCCAGTCACAAGTCTATCCAAAAAAAGATGAAACAATCTGGCGAGAATGAGAGAAGAGCAGATGTCAACGCGGGATTTGAGGTTGTTTTCAGACAATTCATGAGGCACCCATTTTCCAAGTTTAGGAACTTTTCCAAGTTGTTGAAAATGTCGATGAACAGTTGTATGATTTAAATTGAAAACCACTGCCAATTCCTCAACTGATAAAGCAGGATGTTCTTCAAGGTCTGCCTCAAGATACTTTTCATCAAACTCAACTGGACGTCCGGTTCGATCTTCATCTTCAAGGGTGAAATCTCCACCTCTGAAATTTTCAAACCATCTTCTGCAAGTTCTTTCTTTCACACATTCCTCTCCATAAGCTGAGTGAATGTTTCTAGCTGCTTCAGCTACTGAGTTTCCTTTCTTGAACTCATAAAGCATTATGTGCCTCAAATTATTCATGGGTACTTCCATGTTAGCAGGATTTTAATCAAACAAAAATTAATTTTATTGTTTTCTGAAATAAAATTTGAACAGTTTAAATGCATCTAAACATAAAAATAATGTTCAGCTTCATTAGACATTATAAAATGCTCTTTAAATTTCGTCCATTTTAACAAAAACTAAAAATTCGGACAGATCTTATGGGATGAACTGATAGATTGAGTAATGGAATTAATGAATTATGTGAAGCAAATGTATTTAAGTATGTAGTAAATTTCTTGTTTAGCAAAACTTATATTTGCGTTTTACAGATCAGGCCATTTTTATATAAGTTTTGCTGATATTTTCCTCTTGCATAAGACATTAGCAAATAGTTTCCCCGTTCTTTTTTTTTTCGTTTTTTTTTTATTATAGATATGCATGCGTCAAATGTATAAATCAAAACTAGCATCAATAAAACTTGATAAAAATTCCGAAAACACATATATCACAAAAAGGAGCAAATGACACTAGAAACTTATGTTTGAAAACACGAATATAATAATGTATACGATTTGATGCGCAGACAGATGTTCCTAAATAGGTTTTATCCCTGTATATAATACATAACCTACAGATTTTGAGATTATAATTTGTGTCAATAATCATGTTATACCCAGTCGACCCACTGAGATGAGATGTAACACAAGATTATTGGGGGTAACCCGAGCGTTTCCACTCGGACCATTGCCCAAAATTTACGTATCATTGCTCGTCTGTTTTTCTCAGCTGAGTCTCTGTCCGTAGACTGAGCCCGAAAGAGTCTCCCTCTGCCTGAGGTAAGACAGCTTGAAAATCGGAGCGAGCGGACCGCCTAACTCTAGATGTAGGTACCTTCATAAGATTGCTAAAAAAGAGTATAGTCTGATGAAAAAGACATCAAACATAACGAAAACAAACTTTTATCGTCTAAATGTTTGTGTTATTATTAATAGGAAAGACTGAAGTATTTTAAAATTATTTTTTTAAAAAATCCTTCTTTTTAGAACATTCTAAATTTTGAATGAGAAAACCTTGTTTTTCTTTGTATCACCGGAACTAGTAAAATAACATATACATTTTTAGTACTCCTTCTTCTCATTATTATTATTATGACGCATATTAATTTGTAAAATCTTGCAAAAATAACAATAATTGTCTGATATTAATGAAGCTTTCATAAACTATTCACAAACGATGGAATTTTTTTATCTTTTTTTAAAGTCATGGAAATTCTTTTATATATTTATTACTCCCCCAAAACTAATTTTATGAAAACTCTATAAATTCAATCGCGTGCAGTCTAGTAATTATATTAGTTAAATCTTTCAGGAAAGCAAATCATGTATTTTCTTTTTTAATTGGACCCCCCCTACCTGAAAACCAGCTATTAATTTTGACATACAAACTCAATAAAACAAAGATATTATTAAGTTTGAAATGATTTTATTTGCTTTTAGAATTTTTTATGTATATGGACAATATTTTCTGAAAGCAAAAAAAGTATTTCCGATGAAAAATGAATTTTTAATATAATTATTTGTTATTATTTTAAATAGATTTTTACATTTAAGTTGTTAAAATATTACAAAATTAGTTGAAATCTGCATTCATTTTCTTAAATATCCTTAAGAGATAGATCATTTTTTAGCGCATCGTAAACTGACCAATCAGAAGACCCGCAGTAATTAAGAAATGTAATTTTGTGTTTATAATACGGCTGTAATTTTAAAATACTGAAGACCAACAACAATGCAATTAAGTTACGTTATTTGAGTTAAGCATTGTTCTCCGCTGTTAAATTTTTATTTTTGTGAATCCGTTGTGGAGAATTTAATTTGATTTTTCATTTTCAACGGTAAAGTGTTCCTATAAGTATCAGTATCATCTTATGAAATTTGTATGATCTTACGTTTCCATAAATGAAATATCAAAATTAATAATAAAATGAATGGAATTACAAATAAAACAGTAAAATTTAATAAATATACATAACTTATTGTATTTTATGTACACTTCTGATAAAATTTCATAAGAAAGCTACCGATAAATTAATTAGATACCCTTCTTATGAAATTTAATCTCACTCTCAACAGTCTTATTTTAATTTCTTTATAATATATTTCAAATAAAACATCGTACAATTAAAGGTGAAAGCTAAGTCCAAAAGATAATTAAGGCGATGAACGTTTTCCTTAAAAATAACGAGGTAAATAATTTGTTAACTATAATCTAAATAATTTCACTTCTCTCCTTCCGTAGAAAAACTTATCCTCACGTAAGCTTTCAATAGTTAATGAAATTGTTATTCATCACCTGTCAATTTTTGTTTAATTTCCAACTACATATTTTCGGCGCAGAAACTAAGTAATGATTGTTTCAAAACATTTTAAATAAACATATTTTTTCTGATTTGAAAACATTATAATTGATTTTTAAAAGAATTTCAAACTAAGATTTTTATTCTTTTTCTTTTAAAAAATGGAATAAAATGGTTGACATGATTATCTGTCAATTTTGCTGACTCCAAAAAAACAAGATTTTTAACGAAAATTTTGCACGTGCTAGGAAAGATTATAAAATGTAAAAAAAATATATCACAAAAATACATTGATCTTTCCTCTTAATAATAACATAAACATTTAAAAAATAAAGACTTGTTTTCGTCAAGGTTGGCGTCTTTTTCCTCATGATGTGGTCTTTTTTCTTTCATGGAGGTACCTATCCAAATGGCTTCTAATTTTTCTTACCTCTAACGATTTGAAGATTTTTATATTTATGGATTAGTTTATATAGACATCTAGGTTGTATTATTTACTCGACGGCATTCACCCATTTGATATTAAAAGTTTGTATAAATATTTCCTTGTAGGATCCATGACGTGTTATAGTGGTGTCACATCGAAAACATCACATAGCATTTTTATCGGTTCTTCCTATATTTGAGGCTTACATCGATTAACTTTTTTCAGCTGATTATAGTGACATTTATGTGAAATATTTTCCCTTTTACTATGTAAATCAACTTCCCGATTCTTGCTGATATTGTGTCTTATTCAACATATTTGTCCATATTTATAATCATTAAAAAAAAGTTTATCGCCGACCTTTAAATGCTTGTTTTTTGTTTTTCTTTTTTTCGACTTGTCCAACACCGATTTTAATTTTCTAGCAAATATTAATCCTGCCGGCGTTATGCCTGTTACTGTAATGTGGTTATATGCTACACAGTAATCTCTCAGAAATGCTTTCTCCTTTACTTTACCAAGACATTCATTTCCGCTTGTCTCTTCGACCTTGAGTAATACCGAGGGTCGTAGTATAGTCAATGGAGAACATCTTACAGCATGTTCGAATAATTTACACGTGAATTATATTCCATTATCAGAGACGATGTTATCTGCTATTCAATATCTCGCAAAAATTTCATGAAAGAAATGCACTCTCACTCTTAATGTCGGAAATTTGCACTTATAAATTTCCGGACATTGATTTAAAATATCATTTACAGCTAGATAATATGATGCATTCATAGGACCTGCAGAATCAATATGCAGTCATGACCACAGCGTGTCTCTCTTTCGCCAAGGTAAGCATTCACTATTCTTTCAATATCTAAGTCCATTCTAGTCCATTATACGGAATATCTCATCCGAGATTTCATTCTTGAAATACCAGGAAGTTTGCAATGGAAATCCTTCAATATTCACTTACAGAAGTGAATATTGAAGGAATTCAACCTTTTGCCCGAACAAAACAAATCTGTTGCATAGCGAGTAAGTTTCAATCTGGATTTCTTTTTTTATTACTTTCTATCAATTGCGAATTTGTTTGCGCAATAAAGACGTAATTTTCCACCTTTTCTTTTATTTCTTCCAGGTAACTAGTAACTGCCGTAGTACTTCACACAAAATGTATTTATTTATTTCCATTTTGCTTTTTATTGATGTAATGACCGTGTTCTCATACTGTTCCGCATAGTTAGTTATTGATCTTGGTTATCCCCCGTATTTTCTAGTGTTTTACAAATCTGGTACTCCATCGTAAAATCCTAATTTAATAAGATGGTACACCTGCGTTGTAGTCTCTTAGCTGTATGTGTAGTTATTACTTTCTTTGGATAATATATTGTTAATAGATTCTGTGATCTTTTTGTAACATAATGTTCTTCTCTGACTTAACTTTAGAAATCTCTTCACAGAGAATAGCTAGATTTTATTTTTCTATTTGGCTGTAATATTTCTCTGCTGCTAGAAGCGATCGTGAAGCATGAGCGAAAGGTTTCATTTTGCCGCTATCGTATTTGTTTAAGATCACTGCTCCCTTGCCTTACTCACTAGCATACGACGCCACTACAATTTCTGCTTTTGGATCGAAGTGTGACATGTTATTTTATCTATCATCCAACGTCTTCTGACAGTTATTATTCCAGGTCCACTTTACTCCTTCTTAAGTATATCGTTTAGTGCAGCTCTCAGATTATGCATATTATGTATATAAATTTGGTAGTATTGCCCAGTTCTGAAAAAAAGCCTATCGCAGTCATATTTGATGGTTTAGGTATATTTCTAATTGCAGTTTCCCTCAGTGGATCTGGTTGCTTACTATATTTATTTAATAAACAAAGAAATCATTTATTAAAATGAATGAAAATTGAGGATTCAGCGAATCTCCGGATAATTTCAGCTAGTTTTGGGCCAAAATGCATGCAATCAGACAACTTGGGAGACTTTGCGCTGGGAATCCGCAAAGAATGCCTCTGAAACCCATATCATCTGCAATCATATTTTCTGATTCCAAGACTTTGAATCCGGCACCTCCAAAAGTTTAGACGAGGCTTAGTGTCATTTTAGAGATTGATGAGAGAAGGGTTAATTTTTGTAGTACCAAGATCTAAATAAACCAAATGAAGGTTAATCTCACAATGTTTCCATTTTATTTTTCGTCGTTTTATGGTCCGGTTCCTTGTACCACGGTGATAGTCCAAGGTAGAACCAATAAAGAAGAACGCGAACACAGGTATGGAATAACACAGATATGTTACAAACAGGAATATATACAAAGAAGTAGAAGTGTTATTATGAACAATCAGGTTTAGTAGAGAGAACAATGTTGTCTGGACCAGTATCACTATTCCAATGTCAGTAACTGTATGAACGCAACTCTGTTTCGGACTGCCTCTGACTCGACTCTTCACTCGACATTAACTACTGACTCGACTTGAACTACCGACTCCTTGCCTACTCCTGAGGCGCAGTATTTATTAAGTATGGAATAGTCCATTATTATTATTATGGGTAAGGTCCCATAACACCCACTTCCGAAGCTTTTGTGTAGCAGGGTTTTTTTAATATGTTTTTTCTTTGGATATATTTTCAAAGGTTCAGTGAATTTTCTTTTTCTTGAAGATTTTCTAGGTTCTGGCATTGTTTGCGGTCTTTTCATATCGAATGTATCGAAAATCGTGTCCATTACCTCTTCTTGAGGTGGACTGTTAGCATCCTGTAACGGTCTCTTCCTTATTTGGTTTACGTGTCTTCTGTGTGAGAATTTTTTCCTTGTACTATGTACATCATATTACCAATTCTTTTCTCATTTATTCCTTGATCCCAGTAAGAGTTATTATTTTTATATGCCTTAAAAAAAGCTGGGTTGAATTTTCTTTTTGGTGCGTAGGACTGTGTTACTTGTTTTGTTTTACATGATAGTGATTTATCGAAAGCTGATCTGATTTTCCTAGCAAACATGACTTCTGCTGGTGATAATGTTGATAGAGTAGCATTATTTGGCGTTATTCTATATACCTGTAAGAATGGCTCTAATGCTTTCTCCGTAGGCACATAGTATGCTTTTCGTAACGCTCTTTTGAGAGTATCCACAAATCTCCCCGCTTGTCTATTTGATCTTCGGTGGTAAGGCGGGGATTTTATATGTTTTACTTGATAGATTTCGTAAAACTCTTGGAAATCTGCTGACGTGAATTGTGTTCCATTATCTGTTACTAAGCAGTCCACTACACCAAACCGAGCGAATAGCTCGTGGAGGAAATTTATGATCGTTTATGTAGTAGGATTTTTGCAACGAAACAACTCCGGACATTTACTGTAGATATCAACTATGATCAAATAGTAGAAACCGTCAATTGGTCCTGCATAATCTGCGTTTATTCTTGACCATGGACGATCAGTCTCTGGCCAAGGCTTATGTATGATTGGCGGTGCTTTGGCTGCTAAATTACAACCCTTGCGCATTTCCACAATCTGAGTAATATCCTGGTCCATATTCTTCCAATATACATAGCTTCGCATTAGCGACTTCATTCTATTTTTACCCGGGTGTCTCCTGTGGAAATCCTTTAGGATCCGCTTTTTTAATGTTTTGGGAATTACAATCGTTTCGTTTTAAAGTAGCACATTATCGCATCGAGAAAAGCTGTCCGAAATTTGCTCATTTTTTTCTGCTTTTTTTGCTTTTGTATCATTAATAATTTCGTCATTTCGGCTTCATTTTTTATGTCTTGCAATGTGACTGGCAGGTTTCTGACTGTACAACATAGTACTGTCCTTATGTCTTCTTCAGTTCTTAGGGCTGCGATTACCTTATCTTCCAATGGCTCTGTATTTGTTGGTATAAGTCTCGACAGGCCATCCGCGTGCCCGATTCTTTTCGTTGGTAAATATTCCAATCTGAAATTGTAGTTCAGAGGAATTGTTCCCCATCTAAGTAGCCTATTTGCAGTGTAAACCGATAGACCTTTTTTTGAACCAAAAATTTTTATTAACGGTTTGTGATCCGTCTGCAGAGTAGAATGTCTACCATAGACGTACCTATGGAATCTTGTTACTGCGAAGATGATTGCTAGAACTTCCTCCTCTATTTGTGAATAATTTTTCTCCGCTGGTAGTAGGGTTCGAGAAGCATCTGCGATAGGTTTTATTGTCCCATCTGGCATTTTATGTAATATACACGCTCCGACTCCGTAGGCGCTCGCGTCACTTGCTACAATAATCTCTAGTTTAGCACCATAGTTTGGCAAAAATAAATCCGATATTAATGTCTTGATTATTTTTTCAAATGTTTCCTGGTATTGATCTGTCCACTGCCAAAATTTTCTATCTTTAGCAGTCCGTTCTGTGGTGGGCGAAGTTTATGCATTTGAGGTATGATATCCTGGTAGTAATTCACTAATCCAAAAAATCGTTGTAGTTCGGTTATATTCTTAGGAACAGGCATTTTTTTATTGCTGTAGACCTTTCAGCGTCTGGACGTCTATCTTCTTGATCTATGATATGACTAAGGTATTTAATTTCCTTCATGAAAAAATCACATTTACTTTCTTTTCCTTTGAATCCATAGCTTAGAATTCTCTTAAATCTTATTATACATGTTGCCAATGTTGTTCAACGCTTTCGCTATTAATCAATACGTCAACCAGATATGCAAATGTGTAGTCTTGTCCGGCAAGCATCGTATCCATTGTCTGTTGGAATATAGCCGGCGCGACCTTAATTCCAAATTGTAGTCTTTGGTATCTGTACAATCCCTTGTATGTATTTATGCATAGAACTTTTGAACTTTCTTCATCGACTGGAATTTACAGGTACGCATCACTTAAATCAATTTTTGAAAAATATTTTCCGCCATTTAATTTAGCGAATACTTCTCCTGGACTGTGTAGAGGATAGTGGTATTCCTTTATTGCTGCGTTCAAATCGGTAGAAAAAGCAGCACAAACTCGAATTTCTCCTGATTTCTTTTTGACGTAGACCGTCGGTGCGGCCCCATTTGCTGTATTCTTCTTTTTTGAATATGCCCGGATTTTCGAGTCTAGTTAATTCCTAGTCATTTTTTTTCTTTTGACGCAAACGGTAGGCACCTTTTTTTTTTTAAAAGAGGTTGAACGTTTTCCTTTATTTCGATATTAGCTGCCATTTTCTTACATCTTCCAAGACCTGCTGAAAATCTTCGGGGTACCTTGTTTTTAGTTTTCCTTTTAATGTGTCTGCCTCGGTTGATAAGCTTTTTATATTCTGGCAGATGTTTCTGTTCGTACACTTGATTTTGATAAGTTCCATAATAGTTGAATTAAAATCTTCCATGTTAACGTATTTTGTGTGTGTGTAACTTGATATTCTGTAGCCTGTGCACGCAACAAAGAAAAAAAATATACCTTTGTGGACAGGGAAAATTTGATACAAAAAAAAAGAATTTTTTTCTTTTTTTAGAATTAGTTTTTAGGGTTTCCTCGTCTCCACATGATATGTGCGACGGATAGCAAAATAAAAAAGGTACGTCCTTCGCCTAGAGAGTCGGTTTCTTCGTCGCCACTTGTTATACTGTGGCGAACGAATTTTTTTCTTCCACCGAATGAATTCGAATCTTCGCCGTCACTTGTTATGGTCCGGTTCCTTGTACCACGGTGAAAGTCCAAGGTAGAACCAATAAAGAAGAAGAAGTTCCAAGATCTATATAAACCAATTGAAGTTTAATCTCACAAGTTTCCCATTTTATTTCTCGTCGTTTTATGGTCCGGTTCATTGTACCACGTTGATAGTCCAAGGTAGAACCAATAAAGAAGTACCAATATCTATATAAACCAATTGAAGTTTAATCTCACAAATTTCCCATTTTATTTCTCGTCGTTTTATGGTCTGGTTCCTTGTACCACGGTGATAGTCCAAGGTAGAACCAATAAAGAAGAACGCGAAAACAGGTATGGAATAACACAGATATAATACACACAGGAATATATACAGAGAATTAGAAGTAGAAGTGTTAGTATGAACAATCAGGTTTAGTAGAGAGAACATTGTAGTCTCGACCAGTATTACTATTCCAATGTCTGCTAGTAAGTGTATGAACGCGACCCTGTTTCGGACTGCCTCTGACTCGACTCTTGACTCGACTTGAACTACTGACTCCTTGCCTACTCCTGAGGCGCAGTATTAAGTATGGCATAGTGCATTATTATTATTATGGGTAAGATCCCATAACAGTCGTGAATATATATTTTTCTTTATATATTCTTCCGCCATTTAACTACGAAGAATTTCCTCTTGACTTGGTAATTATTAGCTATCTGTTTCGAAAAATCCGCACAAACATGAGTTTTATTATTTTTGTTTGTTTACATACAACAATGGTGCAGCCCATTTTGAAAGCTTAATTTTTTTCTATTACACAAATTATTTAGAATCTGTCCAAATGTTCGGTGATTTGCTCCATTGATGCGAATGGTACTCTCCGTTTCGATTTAAATACTGGAGTCCAAATTTTTCTTACTTGACAATCTGACTTGAATTTTGAACACCGACCCAAAACTTGCTCCATATTCTCAAGAATATTTCTTTTCTCTTACACCAAAATTTTCCTTAAACCCGACAATCTTTTTTTTTAAAGCAACGTGGTTAAAATTCTTATCATCACCAGTATCTTTGTCCCCGAAGCAACAAATATAATTTTTCATTCTGTATGAATTTCCAAAATCGTTCTAAATCCAGTTACAACTAATATGAAATCACAAATCTCATTACTGTTATAAGGGATTCTAATCCTCATCATAATAGTTATAAACCGCTTGAGTTTCGAATCTCTAGTCACCAATGATATAACGCGCTACATAGCGCTTATAATATCGGTAATTGAAGTGATGCATGTATTATTTAGTCTGAAGTCTGACTCCAAACGACTTCTTCTTTTAACGTCTGACATGGAATTCTTTATAGTTAGGGGCTCGTTCATATGGTCAATGTGGTTGTACGATTTACTACACAACAAATCAATAATTTTATATTCTCCAAAGACATTTAAAGCCTCCAAAGCGAATGGTGCTTGAATAAAATTTCGAATTATTTTATGATTTGAATATTTCTAGGAAATTAATTTTAAATCCCCATAATCCTGTCCTAAAAAATTATTTTAATTCCTTGCATTTCTTTGAGAATTCTGGCCCAGTGATGCTTGGAGAATACGCATATTTCTTCCATGTCTGTTTTGTTAATACACAGCACCCCATACAGAAAATATTAAAACACTTGATTTAAAAGTTATCATTCAGGAAACTATCCCAGTATAATGATTTAATTCAATTCTCTCTTTTTAATTTTAACAAATATAATTTGTCGTGCATGTATTTTTTTTTATTTTATACATTGACAAATATGCTGAATAAAAGATTATGATGTGTATCCCGTTGAACAGGCGCTTGAATCGTTTGTTAAAGATGTTAACTGATTCCATTTTTTATACAATTCGATATTTGTACATTCAATTGATGCGTCTTGACTGTAATAAAGACAGATAGCGTTCATTAATATGTAAACGTTTTAATCAAGCTCATAATACTGTTAAAAAGAGATAAAACTACAAATGATGAAATTTGAATATATTTATGTACATTCATTAACATTTAACAATCTTCATTATTGACAGCATTTACTAATCGCTAAATTGCTATTGTTATAATTGTTAATAGCAATTGAAATTAGTTATTATTTACAAATCGATTTCGATTATTATCAGTAGAGAAAGACCGCTGGATAATTTGAAATATTAACTTTTTTTCGAAAATAATAACAGGTATATATTGGTTTAATCTCATGTCGTGCTCAGTAGAAATTTCGCAAGTGCCGAATCGATGAGCAAATGTAGCTTAATGAAAATAAAATTGTGATATATGAAGATAACTTTCGTCTTTAACTTTTATTGCTAAGGATAATGGTACTGCAATGGTGGACAGGATTGCAGAAATGTTTGATTCCATCCACTTGGTTCATCCCTCGGCTACCATTCACATTTCTGGTGATTTCAACATCACCAAAAGTAGAGGCTAGTTCACTCCAGCAGAATTGACGAAAAAGAAATATTATCTTATTATTACTCATTAACCTATGAGATCACTGACATTCTAACCCTACATATGTTCTCAAAAGAGTAGAGCATAATTCTAACCTAATATAACGGCTCCACACTTCATGTCCAGATCAATGTGGCGCATCGGTTTTTCCTTTGGGCACAAGCATAATTATGGCAGCTATATTCCCTTATATTTCTGATATGACTATTAAAATATAGAACCTGACAGGGGAATTAATGTATATTATGGAGCGATACAAGGAACTGATCAATCGTACAGTTTATTTTGAGATGGCACGAATATATACATTATATGTGACGTCGGCAATGTGCATTAAACCCAATAGGGAATGGCTACCAGTCCTCCAAATTGTTTGAGATCAAAGCTGGAGGCTTCCAACGCAGTCACTTCGGTGCTACAAACTTTGTCTTTGATGCGCCAAAACACTCTCAGATTCTTTATATAAATGCATGCACACACACACAAACACACACACAAGCACACACAGACACACATATATATATATTTATATATATATATATATATATATATATATATATATATATATATATATATATATATATATATGATTGAAATTCAACTCCCTGTGTTAATGGTTGCAGTTTTCTCTAATTATGACTAAAGGAAAGAGGTAAATCGCATATAACTAAATATAAATGCAGGAAACCATGCACGAATCCTCTTCATCAGAAACGAATGAATACGAATGGAAAGGAAGGAGACAATATTTCTTGCTGGATGTGGAACCCTAAAGATTTATGGATGTTTCGTAAAATTTTTTGTATTTCTGCTATCATAAAACTTGTAATTTAAAGTGTATCACTATTCATTTATAATCAACACTCATGATCCTTTTTGTAGTAGAATGATGTTAAACCGTTCGTAACAAAATACGTTTGTTTATTCGTCGTGAGATAGTCATGATACAGACATTTGCAATATTTAGAAACTTCCTTAGGAAGTGGAGAAATCATTATTTGTATATGTATGTTGTCTTGCATTTTTGTAGCATTTTACTTAAATAATATAAAATATCATAGCATCCAGTTAAAGAAGATATCATCTCGATATAATTTGTAAAATTGTTCAATTTCTAACATATCTTAAGAAATACTTACAAATGAAAAGATACATAATGGAATTATCATGCTAAATATTAATCGTTTTTTTTTTAGTTCTGCATTATTTCTAATATGAATGTACTTTCCCATTTGGCAAATAGCTTACAAGGATTTTTTTACAATTAGAACCTATCTTCAACAGTTATATTTTAGTTACATAGCTTTTATGCAACTGAATTTTTTGCCGTTGCATAAGCATCAGAGATTCTTTCTATTAATTTTAATGAAAATGTTTTCTTTCTGTGGTCTACGAGATGTAACAGGAGATAATGGTGCAGTCACATGTGATATTTCCATCTTAGAAATCTTACCGATTGAAAGAATGCTGCTTTCTTAATGCTTAATTTAACAGATTATTTTATCCATTTCACTCAAAGCAAGGAAGGAAAGCCAATAAGAATCAGTGGTTACTGAAACCTCAAAGAATATATAAGATAAAGAAAAGAATTATTAAGGATTGGGAAAATAAAAATAACAGAAATTTAGAAGAGAGTAGATAACGATTGACAGTGCATTTAAATTTTTGAAGATCAAACGTGATTGGATAGAAAGAAACGGAAATAAATTTCCACTAGAGAGAAGTGCGAGAAAATAAACGGTTATAATAAAGATTATGTAAACACCCTGATATTTTTACAATAATTTATATTTGTATATCATTTAAATGGTATTTTGTGGCACGATGTGCACCATTTCTCAGTATTCAGCTCTTCCAAAAAGTTGTGGATGGTTTTTCTACAACCGTTCACCACTATAATCAGTTTTTAGTCTGGGTAGTCAGACTCTTTGGTTTTAGGTACTGACCTGCTGTATCCCCGTAAGTCCAAAGAAATCAGGAGAGTCCTCCATATTTTGTTGGTCAGTCCTCCATATTTTGTTGTCAGGAATAACTGATTCGTTCACTTTTTAAATTAAATTAACGTTTCCATCCCCGATATTTTCCGATAGTCTGATATTTACTCATGATATTTAGTTTCATGTTAAAGCACATTGTCGTTAGAGTGTCCCACGCGCATAGGTTACTCCTGGATATAACGATAATCAAATTCCTGCAGCAACGTCAATGATTGGCAGATTGGAGATAAGGAAGAGCCTGGAACCACCTCTTAATTACTGTTTTTCCCATGCCCACCCACACCTGGAATGGTTGGAACAATTACGTCCACGGTATGAACAAATAGCTAACCCACAAATAAAAATCACTATTAAAGTGAACAAATAGATTTCTATAGTAATATACCAGCAATTTATTTTTATGTAAAAATTTACCAATAATTCATATTTGTAGCAAAATTACCAACACTACATTTCTACAGTAGAATTACTAATAATACATTTCATAGCAGGATGTCAATCATTATAATTTATCTGTAGTTAGTGCCATAAAATTGTTTTCAGAATATTTAGATAAAGAATTAGATAACCCACAGAGGTTAATATGCCGCTAAACAAAATCAACCAACCAACCAACCAACCAACGGGCATAGTTGGCTTTATATAAAATTATAAAATACGCAACTACCTATTCTGGATTTATTCTAGCGTTGCAAATATTATATGCAAACCTGGTCCATTTTGCCCTCTGCGGTAGTTCACTATACTCACCACTGATCTCATGAACACGGCAAATGCAACCAGTGATGGGAGAAAAGCTCTTCTGTCTGGTAATCTTCAGTAGTAGCAACATATGTTCATCATCTAATTAATCACTACCTAACAAGTCATTGAGTTCTCCTGTGTCAGACTTCGAGCTGCTGTTATCAGGATGATCTCCTAACGAAGACAATCCCAAGTCGACTAACAGCTCACTTTCTATTGAATCACCGCCATGTTCAGATAGAGAATACGATCTCCGAAACGGATGCAAATCCTTCACATGCCAGGGAATTATGTCAACCTGTACTGACTGTGAAAACTTAACTTTGATTATGCAGACTGTCTTAAACTTGGTCGTACACCTCTCTTGTGGAGTCTTAACATAGATAATGTCTCCCATCTCGTGTGTCTCTCGTGTATTTCGTCGCATCGATAGCCCATACGTCGACGGGATACGTATGTAGCGCGTCTGCCGCCAACCAGGACGGTAAGAGTTTGTGCTTAGATGTGACGTTATGCCAGGAGAATGCCTCTGGTTTGAAGCACTACTATCTAGGGACAATAATTTTGATACTTATGTCATTACTTTCGAATATACCATTCCCGTTAGGTTCATAAGCATACCGGATTCGAAGCTGCTCGCTACAGTCATTGTGAAATTTTGAAGTGCCCTCTCCTGAAAGCCGTGTCATTATCAATATTGCAGTAGTGGATGATTTCCATAGCTCACCTACTTTGTTATTTTTCACTTCCAGCTCTCCTTTCTACCAGTGTACTGACGCCGGGTCAATAGATCGGCAGACTTCATAATTCTTGCCGACTGACTTTGTGACTGTTGTTCATACTGAAGTGTCGACTGACCTGGCAAAATACAGTGCCCTCGCCATAACCGGGTGGCCACTTATTTGGTGAATTTCAGCTACCTTGCTCTCACTAAAATTTCTGACAATGGCTTACATAAGTTGTAATGTTTCGGCTCCTACCTTGTGCAGCTGCAAACACATCCGAAGCACTGTGATGATGCGGCCTGCTCTATTTACTGCTGCTTAGACTAGCTTCAATAAATAATTGTCGGGTATGCATTGACAATGCATGTGAAGCTGTGAGACACTTTGTTCACTGCAGTAGTTCGTACAACCTTTGATTGTGTGTGTGTGTGTATGTGTGTGTGTGTGTGTAATTGTAATCATTCTAACCAACTTTTCTCTGCTACCTATGGGCTTCTGTAAGTATCTTTAGCGTATGCCATCAACATTGTCTCATCTGAGTATATTGTTAAGAAAGTGACCACCATTAATACATCTTCGTAGAACTTCTACTTCCACTAACTGTACCCCTATATAACAGTTAAATATTACATGCCGGAAGAGGCAAATTTGATATTCACCTATTTATGTTATTGTGTACTTTGCGAATTTCCCTTTCCTATTGCTGACGATTTGCGCCCAGTATATATTCTGAATTGTTCTAATATATTTCCAAAATATTTAAAAATGCTTACTGTATTTCATAGATATTTTTCCTCCTGCATTCAAACTATTTTGATAATAAACATTTATCTTCTTTACAAGTTTAGATCGCTTTACTATTTTCTCTTTTGAATATCTATAACACTATTAATCATCCATTCCTCCTTACTTTTCTTATCAGTTTTTTTTCTCATCGTTTTTCAAAAGATCTTCCACTCCATGGTGTTTATATATGTACTAAGAAATTCTCAACGTAATTTCTCTAGAATCTATATACATAGTTTTCACATGGGCATTTTGACTTTCGATAGAGTTTAAACTAAATTGGGGAGAAAATCCATATTAGTTTGTCGTTTTAGCTTCTTATAAATCAGCAACATTTTATTTAAATATGTATATGTCATTTTTTTTTTATCTTTCGTAAATCTAGGTTATTTTCGAAAGCGAACGTTTTAATGCATTCTACACTTCCGTTAAAGATATCTGCGTAAAATATTTTCCTCATCAAGAAAGACATCATTCGACTAAAGGAATCTTCTTATTGATGAATTATATATTTATATATATATATGGGTAGGAAGGAGGGGACTTAGAGGAAAGTGAGTGTCAACTATAACTATATACAGAGGAGAAAAGCTGAAAAAATGTGATAAGTCTCAACTTTAAATTATTTTTCTACATTGAATTCTTTCTCAGATATATATAAAATCTTCCCTGATAAAATATATTTCGGCATATCTGCTATTTCAAAATATTTAACTTTTCTTTTGGAATTGTCAACGATACCTTGGTTGGACATCATCAATTCTTAACTGGTGCAGCTTTTGAGAAATAAATCATTATTTTTTCATTGAAGAAAAATATACAAAATAAACATTTAAAACTTATATACGAGCACATGCGTGATTCAACGAATTCAATCTATATATTTTTCAATTCAGATCTTCAAATTTTCTTCTTAATCGTCATCATTGTTACCAGCAATATCGCATTCTTCAAAATCAAAATTCCTGTACAATTGTCAAATGTCATCATGTATATTACTATTTAGCGTTTATTTTTTTTATTTGTTTGATTTCATGTCTCTCTGAAAAATTAAATGAATCTACAGGAAATAGTTATATTTTTCACTCCATAATAATGTTCACAAAGGATTCCAAAAATGTCATGTGGTTCTTTATATTGGCATCGATTTTTAATTCTTTTCTCAGACTAGAATTATTTCAATAATCGTAATTTGTAGTGTGTTCAAGAAACTTTTTATGAAATTCAATTTTTTAACGAACAGTTTTAAATCTTTAAAATATACTGAACCAAAATAAATGAAATAAATTTTACCTATAATAAGATAAAGTAGTCACACGATAAAGATTTACTGTATAAAATGATCAATAGCTTCACTTGGTATTTGGGTCCAATGCATATAAATATATATAATCTTAAATAATATATAAAATGATCCAAGTCTTCTTTGATTTCATATCCTTCTTCTTTTACGCGCTAACTTATTTCATAAAGTCAGCGAACATAGTCTACCAAATTCTTTCTTACTGTAAGTAATATTTGATATATTGCAGTAGCCCATTGTTTTTTCACTCATACCTTCCATGATATTCTTTAAATAGGTTATTTTTTCCTTGCGTATATCATAGGTACAGTATACTCTGTTGGTATTAAATCCAGAATTCCTCATTTTCATTAAGTGTCCAAACTATTTAAGCCGTTTTTCTAATATAAGTATAAGTTTAATTAAAACGTTCCCTATCTTACAAGTTATATGCATGGTATCTCTGAATTCATCGGTATAACCAGACCTACTATTCACTTCATTAATTCATTGCTAAACAGGACATATATATATATATATATATATATATATATATATATATATATATATATATATGATTCAAGATCATAAAAAAACAACATTTGCATTTCAACCAGAATCAATCTCCAAGTTAAAAGGCCTCTGACCTAATTGTAACATATGCTATGTAAAGTGGTGCAAATTTTGCGACAGTCGCAATGATAATGTCGATATAGATGTGCTTTTCACAGGGATGAAATGGTTGGCCCAGTTCAGTTCCTAGAGAGTACTCTTCCCTCTTCAAAACGACGATCGATGATCGTAACTGGTAGATGATATTCTAAAATTATTTCGCCAATAAGAAATAGATCCTCATGTGTGAAACACATCGATTTCTTTGGTAGGGATATCGTTAGAATGGAGCTACCGACTGGTTTCACAGTACAAGAAAATTTCGAACAAATTTACTTCTGCAAATCTGGACAAAAATCAACAAATTGATATTCCTTCCCGTGGCAGTGTCACAGTTGCCTTCATACATGTAAGCCCTTTTATTGAATAGTATTTTCCACTTGAACATATATTTTTCTTTTTCAATAAATATTTTATATTGCTTATCTTTGTTTTCATTTTTATTATGTTCTCAAATACATAATACATTATACATATATTATTCGATCTTCTCTTGCCGAAGTTTTGCGGGGTCTGCCGGTTTTAAAAGGACTAACTATTTTGCCAGTATCATTGTAGGATTTAACAACCCTGCCTACAACAATCTTGGAACGTTTCACTTTCTCTGAAATCTCTCTAATGGTGTGCTTTTCCTTGTGTAGCTTCATATAGCTTGTCTCACAGAGTAATCAAGTTTTTGTCGTTTAGCCATGGTGCCGGCTGATGCAACGTTTACAGATGACTAAGTAAGACTTATTCTTTAGAGGAAATCAAAAAATTTGAATATAGCATAATGTTTAAATTGTTTTTCTCAATTTTGTCCCTTACTTTTGGACGTTCCAAATTTGAAAATAAAAAAATAATTGTTATAATTCTTTTTCTATCCTTTGCAAATGATTCACATTTTAGTATGTTATTATGGATGATATCGACTACCTGTTGTCAAAATTTCAACTTTTCACAGTTGTTATTTCTAACAAATATTAGGTTTTAAAATGTTGTCCCTTAGTTTTGGACGCTACTATATATATATATATATATATATATATATATATATATATATATATATATATATATATTTGTGTATGTTCATGATCTACTCGAGAACCATAAAGCATTATTCCGCCAAATTTGGAACAGAGATTTTTACTCGATACTGGGTGTGTCTAGGAAAAAATTAGTCATTTTAAAAAATTTATAACCGATAATCGATAAATATAATTTTTAAATGGGAATTTCCATTAGTTTTTTCTTTTTAAACTTTCAGACTTGAAATCTAAACCCTAAGTCCGATTTTAATGAAACTTGATAAGTGTATGCAACTTACTACCACGCTTATTATACACTTTATTAATTTTCGTTTCCCCCGATTCTGGGACACCAACAGTGCCCCAAAAGGACCCCAAAATTCAAATTGCTTCGATTTTGATAATATGTTGCATGTTTGTTACGCTCTTACAATGAGATAAAAATCGATTGTCATATTTGAAAAAAAATGCATAGTGGGGGCCACCAGGATGACCCTATAAAGCCTTTGATGCTTCAATTGCTTTTCAAGTGTATTTGGTAGCAGTATTCACCAATTTCAACGAACATTTCAGTACATATTGAGACTATATCGAGTAACTAAAGTAGTCACTTAGAATTCACTGATAATAAACAATGGGACCCCCACGAGTTAGGGGATCAGCAGGGAACACCGATATATTGAATTAAGTCTACAGCCTTTTTCATGAAGTCGATTAAATAGAAAACTTTAAAAAATGATGTGCTTTATTATTTCAATTACTCTTAGTCTTAAACGTGTCCTTTGTCTTGAATTTTGGGACGCCTAGGGTGAACTAAAGTGACCCCCAAATTTACAAATTTCAACGGAATTTTACACGTATGTTACAATCTTAAAATGTATGGAAAACGATTATCAGATTTTGAAAACTACATAATGGGCCCCCAAGATGACACATGAACACCTTGTTGCCCCATTAATCTTTCAATTGAAGTGCTTAAGAGAATTCCGATGAAAACTTGCACATAATTTTTGTTTAGGTCAATCAACTCAAATTCAAATATGACACCCCATATGTCATAATTACACTATGAAAAATATCAGTTTTTCCATGAATTTCCAGTTTTGGTACTGAAATAATTTAGTTTGCATAAACTTGACGGCAAAAATTATATCCTTTCCTATGATAAAAAGAATAAGTGCAAACGAAAGTGTGCACCGATGAGAGAATTGCACGTAGATAGAAGACGCGTCTGCGAGATCGATCGAGATGTTTAGTCTGTACAATTGCTTTTGTTCCGCGTACTATCGATTTTGCTTAATTTATAGTGTTCATTGGTGCTGTGTGATGAAATAAATGCAAAACAATCTCATTCGCATCAAAGTTGTCATCCAGTAAAAATGTAGGCTGCCTCCATGCAAGTATATTTTGAATTTTTGAAACTTTAAATTGAAGTTTGTGAAAATCATATTATTAAAAAAAGTTTAAGTGTAAATCCTAATTTTTTATTATTTATTTATCATCTGATCAGCGTTTAAATAATGCTTACTAACTCCTATATTTGGAAACTTGAGCTCTAAAATGTAGACAGTTTTATTCTGAAAATTCACTTATAATGTAAAAACCCTCTTTTATTCATTTATAATCATGCTAAATTTAACGTGTACGTATTAGTGTTCATAGTGAGTATGTTTCTTGCTGCACGTTAATTTTATTTTTGTCATTAGAACGTTTTTGTAGTCTATTTTGAGATAAATACTAACATTACGAAGTTGCATGTAAATGTTTACCACGTTTCCGTGGTCTCCCTTATAAACTTGCATTTAATTTATTGTAGCTATATTTCCATTAATGTGTATAATATTCTAGATATTTAATTGATTAATTCATTGTTATTTAAAAAGCTTAGCCGGAACCCTCCAACTACAGCCTGGCAGTAATGCAAAGAAAGCGAAATCCTTCACTTGGACGCGCTAATACTAGAGCCAAAAGGATGAAAGCACTGAGAAGAAACGCTTAGTAACAAGAAACTCAAATTAGACTGACAAAAATGCTATATGTCCAGCTAATGCAAAGTCAGTAGGAACTAATGAGCAAGGGTTAAGTAGACGAGGAAGGAGCACTACCAGAACCCCTGCTACTCGACCCGTCGAAACTGAGGTGCAAAGAACAATTCTATAAAGTCTTTGCGAATGTTGGCTTTCAGCCTTGACACGGCTGCTAGGAGAAGTCTTTGTTGAATTTGTTATCCTTCCAATGCATGTTGTTCATTCGGTGCAGTTTGAGCAAAAGCTGTCAAAAAAGTATTTCTCCTCAACAATTTTCGAAGGTCGATTGCGATTAATGTACACTTCATTTGCTGACAATTTCTATTGTATCATCTGTGCTTCTGTAAAAAAAAAAAAAAAAAAAAACTTTCTCTTGTTATAAATGTTTTCACACTTCATAATCTTTCGCCATATAGATAAAAGGCACTAAAGAAAAAGTATTCTTTATTTTAACTTTAGAGATTGGATGAGGTTCATGATATTTTTTTGAATAAACCCAAAGCAACGCCGAGTAATACTCTATATATATATATATATATATATATATATATATATATATATATATATATATATATATATATGTGTGTGTGTGTGTGTGTGTATATATATATATATATGTGTGTATATATATATATATATATATATATATATATATATATATATATATATATATATATATGTGTGTGTGTGTGTGTGTGTGTGTGTGTGTGTATGCATATTATTTGTAAATCTTAGTCATTTTAGTGGATAGATATTTTTGAGTAATCATCCCCATTTCTTATAGGTATAGACATTGACAAATCATAACAAATAATGTTCAGTCACCGAGATATATACAGCCAAACAAGCAAACAAGTTTCATTACATTCTCTAATAAAAGAATATATTCCAGTGTCATTTTCGTTAAGTTTTTGTTACTTTCATTGCGTGAAAATTAAAGATAGTTATTTCAAGTATTGAAGTATTTTAGTAAGATTTATTACTATATATCCATGCTTCCACGTATTTCCTATATCTATCTGTTTGTCTGTGTCTCTCACGATCTCTGTCTCTGTCTACCTTTAATCATATATATATATATATATATATATATATATATATATATATATATATATATATATATATATATATATATATGAGAGCGATATAGATAATGATTAAGAGATGATATATGAAAATTATTATTTTGTATAGAGAATTTAGTACATTTTTTACATTTGCCAAATCGTATCTGCAGTTAACAGAATATTTTAATGTTGAAGATCACGTCAGTTTTATTGACAACAAAATCATCAGTTGATATGAAAGTATTGCAATGGCTCAAGTTGGGTGATCTCTTTTCTACAGACTGGTTTATGTGTCGATTACTATATTATGTTTCTGAATATTTATAACAATCTGACAGATACGAAGAAATATATCACTCATTGAAAGCTAGTGTTGTGGATACTAATTATATAAACTATTTACATTATTCGGACTATTGTCCTCATCTTTGTCGCCATATTTGTTACAAGGTTTCGGACTTCTTCAGGATGTTGGAATGTAGAACTGAAGCCTTTATTTCGCTCACTGGGGTAGACTGTTCTAGTTCCACGTGCCATGTCTAATGTCTTAGATAAACCTGATATCTTCAGTAACCCTTTTTTTTACCAGTGCTCATATTGCAATGTTTGCTGTTAGCATTGCATGTTTTTTAACAGGGTTCATGCTACAATTTTTGTTGTTATTATCGCTTTTCCCTGCCACTTAACTTAAGGAATCAGCGCATATGATAGGCCACAAAAATCTCCTGAGCCGACCAAGCATAGAAATGAATACATTATGGGAAACAGTAAGAAGGAGTGACAGAGGAAAGCGATAACGTCACAAATTGCAATCTGAGCTCTGGTAAAAATAAAGAAATAAGTTTTTTAATACCCAGAAATTCATATACACATGTCCTCTAGAACACCTTGTACACATGATAAAGGCATTAGTTCCATCCAGTGAGAGGACCCACAGAGTGTGAGTTCATACCTGGTTAAGGCAATGGAGAACTTGGAGAGGAAATTAAGCAGGAGATAACTGATAAGTGGCATCCATTATACATGGCACGTGGAACTATAAAAGCCTACACCAGTGAGCGAAATAAAGGGTTCAGTTCGACATTCCCCCCTGCCTGAAGAAGGATGTAGCGTACAACGGCCGAAATATGACGACAAAGATGAGGACAATAGTCCGCATAATAATATAGTATACATAATATGTCATATAAGAAATATAGACTGATACTAATTATTTAATAATCTATTTATTCGTGAAGTCTTTTTATAACAACTTCCTTGGTAAAATGATGAACTACATCCAACAGCAATGACTCTGGATTTGAGAAGCGTGGAATCCCCTCTTAATTTTTGGCGTTACCAAGTCCACACTGACCCCAGGTGGTGTCGGCTGTCTGGGTCCCGGCTATGGGCAAATAGTTGATCCACTATCTTAGGTCAAAACATTGTAAAAACTGAAAAAGATATGTTTTAACAGCATTACTTAATTTTTATAAAATTATTAGCAACAATGTATATTTGACGAAAAAATTATCATCAGCAAATCATTTTTGAAGGAAACAAAATACCTGCAATATATTTCCGAAGGAAAAAATATTACCAGCAATACATTTTTGGGAAAAACATATTAATATCAATAAAACTATTCTTTTTATTAAATAACTCGTTGAGGTTGATATTCCGGAACTTTGTGACATTTCTTGTCTCTCATATTCGAGTGATAATTATCTGATCCTTATTAGAATAAATGCAATTTTAAAATGGAGAATAGTGAGTACATTATGATTTTACATTTGTGTTCACATTCATGATATTGTTTGTTTTTTCCGAGAACTTATATAGAATGATTCTTGATCAGACTCATTTCATAAATATGAACAAATGACGAAAAATTCGAAAAGTTCATCTATTTTTCATTTTGTTTTTTAATTTCAATATCATTTCAACATCAACTCGCAATTTGTTATATTTATTTTATTCTGATTTTTACTTGCATAGCAACATTTCTCTATCCGTGGGTATATTCGTCGTAATATTTCATGATTCAATAATATATATTCTGGCTATATTACTTGGATAAGAAGTTATCCTTAGTTAAATTGTTTATAGGCATGCAAACTGTTATCTCACCTTTGTTGTTGAATGTTTCACACGTTGTGCCCTTCGGCCATCCTAAGGTGTAAATATTTTTAATGTAACCGACAGGGAAATTGCAAATCGACGAGGGCAGATTGTCTCATCACACAGATAATATTAGCTCGTCTAGTTTATATTATGTTCTTTCATCAACTGCATCCAAATACAAACTATTAATATTACTCCACTTTCTAGAATCGTCGTTTTAACCCACTATACTATTGTATCATTGGAACATTCTGTAGAACATACGTTGTCGGTTGCATTTGATCAAGGCTGGGGGGCACAGACACAACGACCGAAAATTTATGATTGCATCAACAAAGTTAAAAAAACAATAGTTGGCATATAAATTATGTATTCAATTTTTCATATTTTCAGCTCTTCTCAATTGTTTTGTTTTTTTCTACTGTTTCACTTACGCTACTAATCATGACTACAATGTTACATTATATACCATAATATAAGCAAGTTTGATATGATTTTCATGACTGTTAGTAATAACAATATAATGTACTAAATACCAGATAATCGTTTTGTTTTTGCTCGGTGATATCAGTTTTTTTTTAGTTTACTTACCGAGTTTGAATATAAAGTTCTTTAAATTATTTTTTTCTAGGATTAGATCTATTTTTCTTGCTGCTAATCAAATTCATCTGTATTCCTATTTTAGTTACAATTGAAAAAAATTACTTTTACTGGTGTTATCATTTGATGCCTAGATAATTACTAATTATACCTTCCTGTCTGTTATCATTTTTTGGCCACGGATCTTAAGGTCGAGAGCCCGTGATTTTACCTGCTACTGTTTATTATATTGCTTAATAACGCAAGTATAAACCAGGATGGTTTTGTTCGTAGTGAATCTACTTAGATAGCTCCTCTCTTTTTATTTTTTTTTTTTTTTGAATCACTGTCAGTATTAATCTTAATTCTGCAGAATTCAAGCATTGTTTCAGGTCTTCAAGCCGGGGAGAATTTAAGACTTTTGTTCAGTCCGTTAGTTTTTGTTTGCTTACGATAATTAATAGGTTGGCATATTATCACATACCTATTCGAATAATGTAATCGAAATTTAACTCGTTGGTCTGCCGTCTCTTAAATTTTTCTTCATTTCTTTTAGAAAACTAACCCCAAAACTTTTTTGGTTTGTATCGAATCAATTTCATTTGTATTCCTATTGAATGTACGATTTAAATTGGATTCAATTTTCCCAGTCATCCATTTTAATATTTCTACTTATTTTTACACCATAATTGAAAATAATAAAACAAAAATTATACTCCTCCAACTACTACTAGTGCCACCAACACCGCCATTACTACTACTTCTACTACTACTACTACTACTACTAATAATAATAATAATAAACATGTTTAATACGTTATTAACACCTAATTATTGATAATCATCTTAATTTTAACAACATTTTAGAAAAATCAAAGAATTGCCATCATTAACTAATGAGTTTTTCCTTTTCTTTTTCACCCTGGTGAGCATTTTTTTTTTAATCAACTGTACAGAAAACAGAGACAAAGCATTTTCGCTCAGTCTTCTGCACGAACAGACTATGCTGGCGTTTCCGTTCTCACATAATCTAGCGGCAAAGACCTAAAGCCACAGCTGCCTGTCAACAGCATATCACTTCTTCTACAATGAGATGAACGCAGGCTATATCAAATGTTACCGGAATCCTGCAGCGTTTTCATTTCCACTCTATTAGCTGTAAATCAAAAAAAAAAAAAAAAAGTAAGAAATAAAGAAGAGAATACAATATTTTTCATACGCGTCTTCTCTTCTTCCTTACTGACGTTTAATGATATAAGCCTCGGGGTGTTTAACAATAATACAAATATAACACAAATAAAATAGTCTAAAAGCGTGGCACCCGAAAAAAAATCAGAGTTCTTATTATCATTATCAGTATATTATTATTATAGTTATTATTATTGTCATTATTAACTTCCGCATTTTGTGCTGTCGAAACCATTATTATCATAAACATTTATTCACTAATCTGCTTTTCACACCAGGTGTCTGATGTTAATCTTTGCATATCATCACTTCTCTGGCATTCTTGATATCTCTAACCATACGGCTGCCTGGACAGTCTCAAATAATTTTTAATTAACAACTGTAATAGTTTAGACTCTACATCTTGTAACCGTTATTTTTCAAGTACACTTTACTTCTTGATAAAAAGTCTCTGTACTTATTCTTTCTATTTTTGCAATTTCTTTTTAACCCCAGAGAGTTATTCATATGATAAATAGGCTTCAGTTGTACTTTTATTCCCAGAAATAGTAAATGGCATCAAAACCTTGTGTATAAACTACGATAGATATACTCTCTACACTTTCAGTCTCTTTACTCATCTATTTTTTTTCAATAACAATGTTCTGAATTATTTCATTATTCAGTCTATACAGCTGGTTAAATAGTTTATTAAACCGCGTTCCAAGAGCTGAAACGCTGAAAAACAACATTGTTTTACGCTTTTATCTTCTCTTGTGAGAATCGAGATATTATATTTTTAAACTTGACTCAGTCCCCTTCATCAAATTACTTATCTGGAGAGTTTCCTTCTAGAACTGAAGAACTAGATCTTATATTAATGCCATAATATGTGTTCTGGATTTATTGTAATGCTCCAGATAATTTTATAATATTTACACCTTAAAACATATAACCTTGATTTGACTAGTCAAAAAAGTGTCATATTTACGACTACCAGATGTGGTAACAGCTATTTTATATTGTTTCCTGATAATCTTGATATGTTCTCGAAGTGTATGCTTCTTAACGTCCGTTGCGTTTGCCCTTACCGAGCATTACTTTTACATTTCATCCTTCCTTATTGGCAGAATGTTTATCACACTTGTCAATTAACATATTTTTTTCAATGTGAGTCATCATTGAATGTCTATTATTATACGTAGCCACAAAACTTAAGCTCAACATTTTACCTGTTACTCTTCATTATAAGTCAAACTGCCGCATGTCTAAACAAGGATGTTTGTGATCATAGTGAATCCACTTGGTTGTCTCCTGTTTTTATCCTTCTTTGAATCACTGTTAAGATTAATCTTAGAATTCAAGCGTTCTTTTCGGCTTTATACTCTCCGGGAAGAGTTTAAGATTTCTGGTCATACCCTTACTTTTTTTGTGCACTATGTTCTATATATTGTGCACACACCTTTCCTGTATTCGAACAATGTTATTGAAGTTACATATTATGGTTTAACTTCTGTCATCCTTATCTTCATTTTTCCTCTTTATTTTCTTGCACTATGACATAATATCGAAGAACGTTAGGCTCTTTAGATGATAATATAGTTACGGAAATTATATATTATAATTACATAAGTAATATGTTTATAATCATTAGGATTCTGTTTCTATTTTGTGATTGATAACTGTATGAGATTTCAAAATGTTCATTTGCTGAGGGAAAACTCTCTGTAATTTTAATTATACAACTTAATGTTAATTTGTTTTTTACCTGGATATTTGTAAATAAAAATATTTACCAATCTCTACATCTGTCAATTTCACTTCGGTAAATATTTGTAAAGCAGTTTTTGCTGTATACCTAGTGTTCCCTAGTTTTCTCTTCTTTAACAAGAAACAACTACAGCTTCTATAAGAAACAGTTCCTTGATTGTCTCACTTAGTGTTCAATCCGGGGTAATTCTGTTTTTTTTTTTTTTTGTTTATTGTATTCGTTGCTTCAATATTTCGTTAGCTCAGATTAGTAGGTTAGAATGAAATGTTTCGTCGCATATTTAAACATAAGTTTAAGAAGTAATTTTGCATTGCTTATAGTTCAATAGCTATACATCATTATGTTCTACTTTTTGTGTCTTGTTTGT
Organism: Acanthosepion pharaonis; assembly: GCA_903632075.3. Taxonomy (NCBI): domain Eukaryota; kingdom Metazoa; phylum Mollusca; class Cephalopoda; order Sepiida; family Sepiidae; genus Acanthosepion; species Acanthosepion pharaonis. Next base: position 1,618,773 of record CAHIKZ030000804.1, on the reverse strand, counting down.
AGAATAATTAATATCAGAAATACATAAATAACAGAATTATTATATTGTAACTGTGTCGTGTCCAAAGAAATAGATAAAAAATAATTATAATGTCAAAAATCATTATAATAAAAAATTATAACAATTATAAATATCATTAATACACTCATTCTAAACAAATTAGTATCGAGCACACTTTTCTCCTCTACACACACAACACGTGACATTCTCATTAACATATAAGCAGCTCACACGGGAAGGCTGTCTTAACGTTCATCTCCTTTTGTTTTTTCAGCTGATAATAACATTTATCTTTTACCGCTCAACAAAATTTCGAGGAAAGAATGTACCAAACATTTCTTGTATTTTTTTCAACTAAATGATCTAGACAATCATTACACACATCTATAAAAATAAAAATGCTTCGTTATCTAAATTTCTTCTCGACTTAATCAGAATTTCGACCTCTACACATGATTAATGATTAGACGTGCTATCGTTTCTTTCTTGTGTTTAATTTTCATCAATGATTGTAATTGCGTAATATACAAACAATACCAACGTGTACGGCAATAGTTTGCACCAAGTAATGATGGGGATTTATTTACAAAATATGGTGACACACGAAAAGAACATCTAAAGGGTTTCACTGAATATGAAGGATGGCATCAATTATGATGTACTAAAACGAATCTAAACACTTAACGCGAGGAAGCATTGTCGTCAATCTGCAGCATTGCACAAGAAGTGCGTTTATTATTGATTATTTGTAATAAAGGACCTATTATTTGTTATTCATAAAGGCGTGCTGCTCTTACATATAAACTAAGACCACATGTTGCTTTAAATATGGATCTTTTACATCAGACTACCTCTTCATCCGACCTTGCTGCCTTAGGCTACCTGTTCTTCTGGCCTTGCAGTATTTGGCTCCCTATACTTCTGATCTTACTGCACTTGGCTCCCTATTCATCAGTCCTTGTTGTATTTGGCTCCCTATACTTCTGACCTTGCTGCATTTGGCTCCCTATTCATCTAACCTTGCTGTATTTGGCTTCCTATTCTTCTGACCTTGCTGCATTTGTCTCCCTATTCTTCTGACATTGCTGATTTTTGATCACTACACTTCTGACCTTGCTGCATTTGGCTCCCTATTTTTCTGAACCTGCTTCATTTGGATCCTTATCTCTGGGCCTTGCTGCATTTCTTCTGGGCTGGCTGAATTTCACTCCGAATTCTTCTGACATTGATATATTTGACTAACTGTTAAATTCATATAGAAAATATCTTGAAGATAAAACATTTTATAAATTTTGAAGAGACAAAATACTGATATGTAGACTGGATTATATTATTTGATAAGAAGATGAAATAATAACTTTAATAATTATAAAGAAATTAAAACTAAAGAATTTTTTCATGTTCAAATGAGAGCCAATTCTTCTGATCTACTATATGCACATTTGTTTTTTTTTGTTTTTTTGATTTGAATAGAAATATATTTTCTAACATTGTTCCTAGTATCATTCTTGGGGAGAAATGATAGCGTACTTACTTTAAACTTTCGATATCCACATATATTTGGTGGTCGTATTTCTGTTTCTGTTGTTTCATTTATTCTTACCTTGTGATTGCATTGTCTTCTTTTGCAGCGAAGATCATGCTGTTAATTTCATGATAATTCATCGGTTTCTCGCCACGTTCGTGTTGTTTCAGACAACGTTTTTGGCGAGCCTTAAAGCTTATTTCTTTAAACATTATTTGATACAGCCAATAAGTTTTCGACAGAAATAATCTTCAATATCTTTCCATCCATGCTCGATAATTGTTGTCTTTTCTAGTTCATCATTTATGTTTTCTTACCAGACCATAAATGATTGTCATAATTTCGAGTGCCGTCTTTGATGGTTTCCGTACATTATACACCACATGCAGCTTTCATTTCAGTTCTTTGTTGTTATCACTGAATAGTTTGTTGTTGTTCTGGGTTTCCCGTTTTCTCGTCTTCATGTTTTTAAATGTGAGGGCTTTGTATACAGGTTTCGACAATATTTTTTCGCCAGATATTTCATCATCTTCCGGCGCTGATATTAATCAGGCTATTTTCAAAAATGTAAATGCTTCCATGACATCCTTGTATCATTTTGTCGAGCATATCATTTTTTTTTTATATATTAGGATTTTCATTTACTTTAGAAAGATTATGAAATGACTGCCCAGCATAGAGAGCTTCATACGTATATGGAGTATGAATCTCCTTCTTGGTCAAAACTAATCATTCCTGTCATTTTAGCACATGAAATCGAAATTCTTAGTATTCTGGAGAATAGCGATGATGATAGTTTCTCTAAATATACATATTGACAAATACAGGTCTATCAGCTAAGGCAGGATTGTACATTTTACATAGTCCTGTCGGGTGTGCTAAGGATTATCTGATTTTACTGCAAATATATACTTTTCTTCTATTATTAATATTATTATTATTATTATTATTATTATTATTATTATTATTATTATTGTTGTGGTGGTTGTTTGTGAATGCTATGTTTCCAGATGTGCATCCAAAGTATGGAACTTATGTACTATGAGAATATTGTGATTTAAATGATATCACATTTCTTAGTATATGGGATGTTACTAATGACGCCATCTCCTGGGAAACTTGTATGTTGATGTTATCTGTGCCACTGAGAGTAAAATTTTCCATTCCTTTACTCATGAGGCCTAAGAGTTCCGATTAATGTTGGTACTTTCTCAGTCTTCATTCCCCACAGCCTGTTAATCTCGATCCCCTGATCATTGTAATTGATAATTTGTCGATAAATTTCATGGAGGTGTTTCTCACAGATACTAAGTCAATCATGATACACTGGATTTCTTGTTATTTTTAGGAAAATATCTATCCATAGGTCTATTGTTTTTTCCCTGTCAGTTTGACTTGGTATGTCTTAGATGATAGTTACATCGCTATTTTGTGTAACTGTGTCTGGTTGGTGTTCATACCATTTTTCAAAGTTTTCGAATTTGTGCATTTTTCATAGTCAACTGCACATATATCGCGAGCTTGTGTTGTCTGGGGGAATATTCATGTTTAGCCAGTTCCAGACATGCAGAGATAACGTGTTCGAATGTTTCATCATATTTCCCGCAAAGCCTGTATTTCGGTTTTGTTCAATTCCTGATTGCGACACTGATAGGATCTGGTTGCGAGGATTTGGTCTTCAGCTGCAAAAATTACGATTTCTGTTTTAACTTACAAGCCGGTGCCCCTTCGCCACTGATGAGTTTTCTGTTGGTCCACATCCGCATCTTTCGTACTTTCTAAGGTATTTGCCATGTAACGAATTGTGCTCCCTGCTTTTTTTGAGCTTCCGTTGGCCATGTTGTTTTGCATTTCTCTTTTGGCGTAGCTGGATTTCGCTCGTTTTTTGTCGGTAGGATTTCAGAAATATCGGGCTATTCCTTGATGTGTTCATCTTCTTTGATTTGGAGGAGAGCGTCACTGGCTTTTTGTGAGTTAAGCTTCCAATCCGGTTAAAGTAGTTTTTAGACCTCAAATTAGATTAGACTTCGGACACGTAAGATTGTTTGTACGTACAACCTAGCAACATCTGACTTCGGGTGGTGCATCCTCATTTGTATAAGCATATTTTTGGACTTGGCGTTCAATCTTTTAACTTCATTCATCTTCCATTTAAAAATGTTGAAGTTATATGTTACGACGGGTAGAGCTAATGTCATGTTACCCTTCATTTTATTGGCCACATTAAATTGACCTTCAAATATCAAATGAAAATTTCCTTTAATATTCTTTTCGAATTATTTCTGTTTCATACATGAGCGTTGCAATTAATTTAGTAACGACAGAAAGAGCAACACGAAAACCGTAGTAGTCATTTTACTCATTTTTTTTCAAAACTGCACCGAGCGACACTCCCTCTCTCGGGGACTCAAAACAATAACAACAAAAACAAGGGGTGTAACTTATCAGTAATTACTGATGATACTCTTACCTCCGTCCAGATTCTATGATTATTATTATATATATTTTCTTCTTACACATATTTCTTTAAGTATTTTGGTTTTAATGTTAACCGTCCTTTATTAGACATTGCTTCTTGATTGAAATTTTTAAATGGATCCTGTTTTCATTTCGTTCTCATTTTTTACTCTTTTCTCTTTTATTTTCTTTTTTTTCTCTCTCTCTCTTTTCCTTTTTTTCTTCTTTTTCTTTTTTCTTTTCTTTTCCCACTGTTCTTAGTAACGTTGGCTACTATGGCAACAAGTCCCATTTTATATGCTCTATCTCTAGATAATGAAAGGTCCGTATTATTACCAATTATTACATGAATGTCAAATGTATACGACTTGTCATTATATCTCGCTTTAAAGGTGAATGAATCACCAGGACCTTTACAAATGCCATAGACTGGTTTCAAATTTGGTATTTTTTTCTCAATTTTCGAAACGTCTTAAAACTAATAACGTTGATATCTGCCGCCGTATTAATTTTAAAAACGACATGTATTTCACCTACATTTATTTTTAAAAGCCAAGCATCTATTAATTTTTCTCTGAGTTCATTTTTGTATATATTGTTCCAAGGAAGCATTACTCTGGTGCCCGTTTCCTTATTTCACGTACATGTGTAGTCTTTGACCTGCAAGATATTGCAAAGTTTTTCATTTTATCACGCTTTCGGCAGGTTTTCCCTTTTTGTCGGGCAGCTGTCAAACTTGTGATATCTGTTGCACTTCTTGCACCTGGATAGATGTACATTCCCTACGTTTCGTGGATAATTTTTTGCCCTCTTGGTTCTTTTGTCGTTTGCGTTTTCCTCGTTACTACATCTAAAAAGTTTTCATTAATTTCTTCTATCTATTTCTTTTAAATTGTTCATAGCTACGAGCTATCTCAATACCTTTTTTTTTAAAAAAAACTCAGTTATTCCTCCTGTTATAATTTTTCGGATAAGCCCATACTTCTTAGTCTAATAACTAAGCAGTTTCATAACTGGTCATTTTTTTGAGGAAAATCACAATTTTGTTGCCAGTTCGTACAATCCTCTGATAAATTTCTCTATCCCTTCTCCATCCATCTGCGCCCTCATGTAAATTTTTTCTCGCTCGTCTATTATGCTTTTTTTGGTGTGGAATATGTATCATATTTGCTCAATATGATGTCGAAATTTTTCTCATATTCATTTTCCTGAAAGAAAATGACTTGTATATTTGTTCGGCTTCTCGTCCTATGAAATATATTAACGTACTAATTTGAGTTCCTGCTGATTCTTCAGCTAATGTTGAAGCTGCTTTAAAGCGTTCGAATCTCTGGTGCCAGGCTGTCCATTTTCCAGGGTCTGTGAATTCAAAATCTCCTGGGGCTGAAATTCAAATATTTTTTTCTTTTTTTTCTTTCTTTTTTCTTTCTTTTTGTTTGAATTATCGTTCTTTTCAGTATATTATCTTGTATTATTTTGTTTTTAATCCTACTTCTGACCCCATGTTTCATATATGAGCGTTGCAATTAATTTAGTAACGACAGAAAGAGCAACACGAAAACACTCTCTCGGGCACTCAAAACAATAACAGCAAAGTCAAGGAGTGTAACTAATCAGTGATTACTGATGATAAAATTTTCTTCATATTATATTCTGCCTCCTTCATAAATTAAAGAAAATATGTATGTACCATCTGGGTCTAGTTCCTTAATCTTGTTGTTGAGATCAAGTTCTAAATCTATTGTTTTTAATAGTTTACCGCATTTGAAGGTGGCTTTAGCACATTTGTCGATTCCGATCTCAGTGCTAATGTCTTTCTTAAAGATTTTGACAATGGTGAGTAGGTTTTACAGGTGGTTGTCATCATCGGCAAAAGTTTTAAGAACATGAGTCTAGGATAAGTCATTCAGTTGGGCATTCTATGACATTTATCTTTAGCTACTATCGTTCATTATGCAACTGAGTGTCTCTAATATAAAAAAAGGAATAGTAGTGATTACAATGATTCTCCTTAGAAGATCCCGCTTTTGATGTTAATTAGACTTGATGTTAATAACCCTTTAGTATTGTTTAAGTTTAGTGTAGTCTTCCAGTTTTTCCTGTCTCCGTCATGGATGTCACCGTTGTGGGACACACTCATTATATTTTAGGCGCTTCTCTATCCTGAGTCTGGTACACTGTCGAATGCCATCAATAAAATTATTTTGCTTGTTTTTCCCTATTCCTATATTCCATTATTGATAATTGATTAGTCCTTGTACACGTAACACCGTCTTTTATATTACTTCTGTTCTGCTGGGAGTAAACTTTTTTTTTTCTCAACGAAGGTGTATGCCATCTTGGTTATGACAAAAGTGAGGATTTTCTACATTGATGGTAGGCAGTTGATGGATGGGGCCTTCATCTCTTTTGTTTGGGGAATTAGTATGTTACTTCCTATGTGAGCCACTTTATTATGTTTATGATTATAACATTGTATGCCTGTGAGAGATCATGTTGGGTGTTAGATAGGTTGTTTATCCAAAGATGAATATTCGGTCGATTTAGGGTGATTTTTGGTCTTGATAGCAGCTGTTGTTTCAGTGTTATTGGGTTCCATTCATTTTTGGCATTATGTATGCGTGTGTTGTTACTGTTGTTACTTGTAGAAATTATTATTATTATTTTTATTACTATTATTTTTATTACTATTATTATTATTATTATTATTATTATCTTCATTTCTGACAAGAAATTATGGGTGATATTCATCAAATTGACCGATTCCGATGGGTATCATTCACAGATCCTACGAAGAAGAAAGCAACGCAGACTTCTGAAGAGATGCTAGAGTTATCAATTTTTATTATTATCTCATTTTGGAGATAGTGAGAACAGGGATTTAAAAATAACTAGGATAAAATCGTGTAAATCTGACAGTATTTGATAACTTCATTTGGAAATTCGGCGGATTGTATGCAATAATTTTTCTCCAAATACCATCCAAATCAACGAGGATGATTTTTCGTTTGGCAGAATTGAGTATATTCTCGTAAAAATCATGTTACTAATTCCTAGATAGACACCAGGAAAAATGAGAGTTCGCTTTCTATAAGAGTCGCATGTAAACAATCTACACAAGCAGTCCACATGAGATAATGATGTGCGTTACATTTTTCAAAATTACTGACGAATGTAATTGGCGGATGATAATTGTAATGATCTCCGAATAGAATTAGTGCATGCACACACACAAACACACACAGAGACAAACATACAAACACACAAACACAGACACACGCATATAAAATGCATATATATTGAACGATCACAAGAAAAGTGAATATCATGCGTTTTACGCAATCACAGGTAGTTTACAAGTTCGGCTAGTTCAAGATGTTACACCGCGGCTAGCTTATGTGTACTTACAGGCACATAGAAACTAAACTCACCGAAGAGGGAAATATTCATGCATCAAAAATTGAAATGCAGAAAAATAACTATTACGTGCGAGAGAAAGAACACATGAACACGTTTAATCACCTGTAAAATCAAAAGCCTGTATAGGCGGTACTGTATAGCATAAGATATAGTAGATCCGAGTAAAATCAGGCCAACATGTTGCTCCTTTATATCTATATATATATATATATATATATATATATATATATATATATATATAAAGGAGCAATATGGATAATATATATATATATATATATATATATATATATATATATATATATATATATATATATATATGGTCATTATTTTAGAGTCGTTTCGATAAAATTAGCATGCAGATTTATTGCAGATGAATACGTGTAATTATATTGAATTAACTACACAACAAAACTGAAATGACAATTTTTATTTATTTAATTATTTTTAAAGCATTGCATTGGCGCCTAAATATTCAATATTTTTATGCATAATGCTGTTAACATTAGTCATATCGATGTCAAATTTTAATTATAATGTTATGTAGAATGTAAGCGCTAAATATCAATAGCAATAGATCAAATGCCGCGTCTTTAAAAATAGCTTAGTTGGTTAAAAGTTACTTTTTTTACTCATCGGGTCGGAAAATAAAATCAGCAGATGCAGACTTCGAATAGCCCCAGCTAGGTATGTGTAGATCTTAACAATAGTAAAGCAACCTGTGTTTGCTTTGAAGTTTCTTGTGGCTAATTGGGTAAATATATCTTTCTGAAAGATGGTTTTCCCATTACAAAAAAAAATTGGTTCGATTTCCGAGTATGTATATTGCATGTACGTTTGTCTAATTACTAGATGTCAATTAAATGTTTGAAAAATGGTTTCCTATTGAAAATATATGTCTGTCTGTATATATATATATATATATATATATATATATATATATATATAGAGAGAGAGAGAGAGAGAGAGAGATCGTGAGAGAGAGAAAGATAGAGATACAGGCAGACAGACAGAGAGTGAGAGAGAGAAATTTGATTGATTTTGTTTAGATCCCTACCATCTTGTACGCGTTATTCAATGCAGAAATTAAACATATATACTATAATTTTGTGGTGTCATATATTTTGAATATATTTTGAATACAATTCTATATCTTTATCTACATAAAATATATTGTTCCTATATTTCTTATACAGAGATGTATTGTCAGCGCATTTGCTATAAAAATGTATTTTCACATTTTGTATTGTTAAGGGGGGTCACTATTTGCAAACTCTAGAAATTGGAACAGCTGTTAATACCACGGATCAGGGGAGCAACATATATTGGACGGCGGTATCACGCTCCTCAAATCTTCAATATCGGAATCAGAAGATTGCTGCAAGATAGAGTACATTTAGAGAGCGAGTGAGAGAGAGAGAGAGAGAGTATGTGTGTGTGTGTGAGAGAGAGAGAGAGAGAGAGAGTTATAAATATTTTACAGGGGATTCTATGTTCCTTCAACATTTCTGACGAAATTTATACTGATACTTTGAAAAAAATATCGAAAGGAATTCTATTATAACAATTTAGTATGTGTTACACATACAGAATATCCGAAAACAATTTAAAAATCGGATATTATCTATGAAGACGTTGTGCACAGAAGGTTTCTGATGCAACAAAGTTGACTGAGAAACATCAAGTATTTTGGTATTTTTTTCTATAAGACCCAAAATGTTTCGGCGTCCTCCACAGATTAGGATAAATCTACTACATTTTCTAAAAGAGACATTCATATATTCTTACTGCTAAATACAATCTAGAATCATTGCTTTAGGGAAAGGAAGAAAATTAGTTCTACATGGGGTTTTATCGATTTATATAACTCCAAGATTTGTGTGGAGATCAGAAAAGAAATCTATACACTGAAACGCGTAATGCTACTTGTAATATTATACGTTTTTTATATGGAAATTATCCCCATTTTTACCGAGAATCCAGCGATATTTCGAGTGAAATTCATAAATTGTTTCTCTTAAAATAAATTTTCAGGAAAATAGATTCATGACATACAATAACTGATACTATTCTTTTCAATAAAGCTTCCTTTCTATTATTTTGTGTGATGTAGCTTAAAACGTTTACACCTCGATTATATCATTATTTACTATTCTTTACTTGTTTGTAAAATCGTTAAATTATATGCTTCTTTTTTTATGAGGTATTTTATTGTTGCTAAGCCCTTTAAATTATGATCGGATGCTCGGACATTAAGTCGAAAATCTTCTGAACCGATAATAAGAATACCGTTTGTTTCGCTTCACGTGAATAATAGAGCCTATATTTTCTAAACTTGTGTGTGTCATCCTTTTTTGAGGCAGTGTAATCGTTTTAGCAAAAAGCTGTCGCTTAATTATATAGAGAGCTTTATTAAGTACACCGAGTGTCAGCAACATTTTTTTCTTCTTTACAGGAGGTTAATCGCTTAAAATTCTTCTCTTTTTTTTTAAATGATTTTAGATTCGTCCTATTACGTAAATCTTCAAGACTTGCAGCGCCAAATATTCAGTGATCCGAAAATAAATATTATCTGAGGAAATTCAGATGCTGTTTCAATTAAAATTAATTAGTTTTTTTAGGTAGCGGCTTTTCCTCTAAGGAAAGTAATATCTCATCAAGTATAGTTTTGTATTAAAGAATAGGCCTATGGAATAGAAGCCATAGGGCAAACTGGAGTAAGCTTCTATTTCCCAATTATAGAGAAACCAAGGAATAATTATCTTTGGTCTTGTCATCTCCGATTCGAAAACTATCGGATATTTCAACTTTCCACGAAGTCCTCGAGTGAACAGCAAGTTCACTTTTTAAAAAACTGATCGTGGATTATTGCTTAAAGTTTATTTGCAATCAACATATTTGGGATATCTACCAAATCTACATTATTTTTAAATGAATAAAATCAGGCCAACACATCTAATGGCTACTGAAATTGTTTCGAAATTAGGGGAGTTTAATTGAAAAAGTCAGGAAATAAATTATTTATTTATGTTTTTGGAAGAGCTTTCCATATATTTCATGCACTGTTGTGGGTACATTATACTGAAGAAGGATTAATTGCATTAATATTGTACGGTCCGTATTTGTAACATGTATTAAATAAAATTGAAGCAGATATTTCCAGAACATTTTCCTAAAAGGTAGGTCGTATTATTTGCAGCGTCAAGTTGTAAAAAACATCATTCTATTTCCAACAGCTTTTTGTTTTACTATCATGTATTCCGAGCTAACAATTGACTGAAATAATTTTAAAAAAGTTCAAACTTCCCCCAAAAATTTCGGTATTCATCGAAACGTGAGAAATATTTCTGTTGATAGCATACCGAGGTTCACTGCGCGCGTATATATTAAAGACACATTCGTTGGTGGACATAACTTGATTATCTTCCGGTTCAGATACAATGTACAGGGCAACATCAATGAAGTGTGTGTAGGAAACTTTCTTTGATTCAGTTTTATTAAATTTATCTCCAATAGGTACAACAGTATTACGACAGGGAACAGGTATTTAGCGATAGATTTCCGTTAGTTTCAACAACCGTATGACATGGTCGCACATCACTGGTCTCAATGTTGAACATTTTCCTTCCTAGGAATAGTGCCCATATGTAACCATAACAAGTGAATGATAGCATCCTAAAAACAGTGCTGGGTGGGAAATATTTTTACATACATTTAATTTTTTTCATGCTCCTAACTACTACATTGGCATTTCAAATATTATGAGCTTAGTTAATACACACAGACTCACTCGTGAGCGCGCGCACACACACACACACACACACACACATATATATATATATATATATATATATATATATATATATATATATATATATATATATATATATATATATTAATATTTTCGATAGCTCGTCATAGTCAGTTGCCATAAAAAAAGCTTGGTGGTTTCTTACATGGATGCCGAATTTTACCCTGGGTAGGCCTCGGACGCATGTTTTAAACAGGATGATTAAAACCACATTCTAAGGGACAACATGAAGGAAATCATGGAATGTGTCTGATTACCTCATGATTAGTGTTGCCAAGAGGGCAGAGCTTCGTAGCGCGACAGGATATAAGGATGGGAGGGGAAAAGAGATCAAGAGAAGCGTTGTCGTAGAGTTTCTGAGGAAACGTGTCAAATGTCAACCACTTGTGTGAGGGATAGACTGATTGAAAAGTGCTGGGTCTGGATGTCAGCAAGGTCAGTTGCCAAGTGTTTAAGCCACAGGGTATAATGGGTGTTAAAGTTACCGAACATGAATAGGTTTGTAAATAGATGTAGAGAGATGGCCTTGTCTATATTATTGGAAATCCTATCGAGTACACAGCAGAAGTAGAGATTACTTACTGATTTGAGGAGAGATAGACGGAGACACACGCACGAATGTTCTGGAGATTCCAAAGAATGTTCCCTAGCCAATGTGAGAAGATCGCGGACTTCCAAGCCATGAACGTGCGTTTTAGAGTTCTTTCAAAGGAGAGAAAGGTAGCCGTGAATCGTGAAATCAGAAAAAATGATTGACGAGTGAGCTAAGAGGAACGATTTCACAGAGCAGAAGTGCGTAAAAATACCATGAATTTTGGAGATTTAAATGTTAAAGTGTTAGATTGACTATTTTACCTCGTTTAGATTTATATCTTAGTTTGTTTATGGCAATGTTGATATATATTATTAAGGAAATGAACTAATGTAATAGTAGCAGACGGTCATTATAGACAGAAAGGAAATGGCGTAGTCTTCAACATAATGTTGCATCGGAGTTGTCCACCGTAGATGCATACAAGAACAACTTTCCATGCGTGACATAGCATTGTAAAAAAAATATAACCGATATTATGCAACTGTTGATAAGAACTGCTTCTACTAACTAAAAACAGAAAACTGCCAACTCGTTACTCTCCGATCGGCAACCAGAAAACTACCAACTCGATATTCCCATTATAAAGAGACTTTGCCACGAACCGCACACATCACAAGCGATTCACGACAAAACTATTGATAAGGCGAGAGAAAATGAAAGGATCCGGGGAAACCCTTCCTAAACAGGAAACAATTAGATGAACCCATACTTCTATTCAAGAGGAGTGGGAGGTGTATTGATGGGGGGCAGGGTTATGAAAACGTATCTACTGCTAGTAAAAATAAAAAAATATATAAAATCCACATCGAGCTTTGATTACAGACAACGAGTTTCATTCAGAAAACTGCCAGGGACGCCTTGGCGCAAGTTAACACTCTAGTTGATGATCTAGAGAGGTAAAAGTCACCTTGGGTAAAGAGTGATAACGGGAGATACTTGTGTATTTACTACACTTGCCGATATGGTTTAATATAGAGTGTACAGAAGAAGCATATGTGTCGGAGGAGCGTATGGACAGTGAAACTGAAGTGGAAAGTTTTAACTACTTTTAAGTGGAACATTCATTTTTATGAAGGAGGATACTGCAGAGTCCCTAAGCCACAAATAAAAATATGCTATACTTGTACGAGCCACAGAAATCACCAATGACTTAATATTCACGAAAGTTATCAAAGACGGGAAAGCGGCTAGAATAAATTTAATTCAATTAGAAAAAAGGAAAAGTTAGTACAAGCGTAAACTTATACTTTGGAGAGAGAGAGAGAGAGAGAGAGAGAGAGAGAGAACAAGTAAATAAAATAAAATGATTAAATGAAATTCAAAGAAATATGACCTATAGACTTCAGTGCACACTTTGATATTTTATATAGTCTCTATTTAAACTATTTGCATTGTTCGGACTTGTCATATCGACGGCGTTCCAGCAGTTGTACGCTCCGCCTCTTTTCAGGTGACTGGAATTTCGAATCGAACTCTTTATCACTTAATAAATTGTTATTAGATTGTTTTACTTCCACATACCATCTCTCTTCCGGATATCTCAGTTGTCAGTTATTTAATTTCACTCCTACCGTGGCCAGGAATTTAACACGCGACTCTGAGTCAATGCATTTCTCAACTGGTCCATCTTACATTTAGGACATTAGTATATGGATGTTTTTGACTCATAAACCTAATGTCGCATAAACAATTTTTGCAGTGCTCATATTAAAATCCGTTGTTATTATTGGTTTCCCCTAGCACTCGGGATTACTGCCCATACTGTGTTGCTAGCGAATAATAAGTTGCAGTCAATATATATCCATATATGGCAGTGTATATGCACTTCCACGATGTACCTATATATCAGCCAGTGTTTATATGGTCATGCCTATCCAACCATACATCTTTTTTAATATTTGTTTAATCATTTCACCCCAAATAGGTAGGTAGCACGACTAACACGTCAGGGGTTACTGAGAGATAAATGTGGTGAGAGGTAATTAGTGAAGAGTAAATAAAATAAAATAATATTAGATTCAGGAAACAAAATATTGCGATTAACGCTGTATATAAATGTTTGAAGTTTTTATGTGACAGGGAAGGAAGAAGAATACCCCATGCGAAAAGTACGATTAAAGAGACTGTTAAAACAGTCATTACGATTATATTAACCCGTCTCAAACGTAATACTAATAAATATCGTGACTAATTTAATAGTATGCGTCAATTTAGTAGATTAAACATTGCAATATTTTTGCAGCTGATTGGAAATTAAAAAATTATTACCGTGCGTAAAACTAAACAAATATCAATATAAAGTGTCAGAAGATAGCATCACCCACGATTTGTTTTGTATAACGACATCACTTATCAAGACATTACACCAGAAGTCAACGACAGATATGTCCGTTAATGAAAGATATTTAATATTCGGAGATTTATCTTCAAACCAAACTATATGTTGTTCTCTATTGTTTGCAAAACTCGTCGTTCCGAAAATCGAGCCTCTTTACTGATATTCTTTAGTTGTGATAGATTCGCCTGTAAATTGAATATCGGTATTTTCTTGACAGAAAACAGATATAATGTAACTGAAATGGAAAAGCATTTACGAATAAAGCAGCAACATTTATATTTAGCACAAGATGCAAACAAAGAACAAGTATTTCATAATATCAGTGTAAATTTTCTACACCCACCCCAATTTTTTCTGTCTTATACACATGCATAATAAATACATAATAAATACATACATACATATATATATATATATATATATATATATATATATATATATATATATATATATATATATATATATATATATATGTGTGTGTGTAAGTATGTGTAAAATAAATATAATGTATATAAAATAAATGATAATTGCGATTTATATTAAATTATTATATTACTTTGAAGCAATATTCACGTTTTTGCTGTTATATCTTTGAAGCATTTAAAAATCGTGTAATCTCTCCTTGTTTTCAGAAAGCAGTTCAAACCGATTCATGTCTTTGTTTATTTGTGTACGACCATTTCGTAATATGTTTTGTTTCTAGTCGAAAATACGTTTATAATAGCCTCATACGGATATACGAAACGGTTAAAAATTGAAAGCAATAATAATAAAATGAAAAGATCAAAACTCAATAATATCCACTATGAGCATGGACACAAATTTCCGACCAAGTTTGGAAAATAAAAGAAAATATTTCCATCAATATACATAGAACATAAATAAATTTACATTATTACGTTGTAAATGTTATTCGGATTTTTGCCTCATTCATGACGTTTAGGCCATTGTATGTATCGACATTCTTCAGTTTAATATAATTTAATTCCAAACCATTTATTTTGCCTACCGGAGAAGCTTATTCTAGCCTCTTCCGGATATCTCTATGTCTGTTATTTCTCATTAACTCACCTCCAAGCTTTTCCTCATGTATGTAGCCAGATATTGAACACACAACTATTGGGTCAAGTCATTGGATTACTGCAACCAATTGTGTGGATGTTTGGGACTTATAAACCTAATGTCTCATTGTACCTGGTTTTACTTTTTTATCATAATTGGTCGATATTATCGTTCAACTCTAGCACTGGTTCCCATATTGTATTCATGTCTATGTATGGCTGCCTTATAATTTTTTTGTAATATATCATATGCGATAATTCGTTAAATTTTCATATTTTCCAGTGATATTTCTGTCTGTTATTTCAACCCCATCCCGTAAATGCGGATCTCACTTTCTGCTCGATAAATCGTCAGAAATGTCAGGAATATGGCCACAAAATGAGGACGACTCTCTGAACATTGTAAATAGTGTAAGTAATTAGAAGGCATTATCTCAGAAATATAGATTGATATAAATTTACATATTCAGTTAAAAAACATACTTGATAATGATAGATTAACCGAAAACGTACAGTTACATAGAACGTTTGGATAATTTTAAACACATTTTGTATCTAGAAAGGAATATACATGTATAAATGCATGAATTGAATAAAGAGATTTGTCACACAATCTAGCATGCCCACTTCAATAGATCATTCATTAAATCATTTGTAAAAGTAGCGCATTTTGTGACACCATTTAGGGCTGCAAGGAAAAAGAAAGAAAAAAAGAGGCGAAATTTAAAACTTAGATGATAAAGGAAAGCCATCACAAAAGGGGCATTTAGCGATGTTATTTTGATAATGAAGAATGGTGAAAATTTTTATGGCCATTGTCGAAAAGTTAATTGACAAATTCCAGGTGGGCCAAATAACCAGATACAGAGATTTGGAATAGATAAAAAATTAACTGTGTCATGGTGGCGAACTTATATTATCGGGAAAAGATTTTCCGTTGACCGAGAAATAAGAATGTTCTGACCACACACAAAGAGATCCCAACCATAGGTTAAGTCTTTGTCGATGGGATGGTGTCATTGAGAGAAAAGACATCTGGGTTGTGTTGGAATTTGACTATCACAGCGAAACAATATTATCAGAAAATGGCGAAGTCGTTTCATCGTATCAGTGGTTGGCGCGGGAGAGTGAGTGTGACTGTTTGACCAGCCACGAATTCCATATGAAAGTGACATTGGGATAAGAATTGAGATTATCACACTACGGGTCGTATTGTTCTGTTGGCGGCCAGAGAAGAAGAGAGAGAGAAAAGAAAGAAAAGCAATAGAAAAAAAAGAAAGAGGAGATTTTTTTTTTCTTTGAGCAAGATATTTTTCTAAAAACAAGGCTAGTCTGGCCACACCAACACTGTTGAACGCCCAGTGGATGAATGTTAACGAGAGCCAGGCGGAGGTGATCATGTGATGCAGGGGGAGGCTTGCTACCACCCATTGAGGGGATAGGTATGAGATGTTACTGCGAAGGAGTGGGAAAAACCGTTGACGTCTTCTGAAGGTATGGTGAGATACCCATATGAGAACAGAAGAAGGTGGGAGTAAGAGAAGACTTCCAAAAATCTAAATAATAAATTTTTCCTGACCGAAAACGAAAGAAGGGGATTGTGGATTTAGAATTATCAAGGAACTTCAAACCCCGACGAGCCCACCCCGGTTTGGGTCGGCGTCCATATAAGCAAAGTCGCAGCGAGCGAAAATCAGTTGAGCTGATGTCCAGTATAGTTCAGTTTTTTTTACTTTAACTTGAGAGCTCTGAAGATCCACCACGAAGTGGCTTGAAAGATTCACGCAATTCTGACTCATCTTCTAACCAAGAACAATTTATTTTTGAAGAACGACTTAGACTCATACCACCAAAACAAATTTTACGAATATCACCTGAAGACACGCCAAGAACCAGTTTCTTAAAGAACAGATAACTTAAGATGTTAAGACTCGCCTAACAAAAACAACGTGTCACGAATCCATATAGCGGTTTGCGAGAAAGACGTAGTCCTATATTCAGCAACCAGATATTAAATATTGTTATCCTTTTTAACACATTTGAAATTTCGAGTTATTATCATATTTTCTTTTGCATATACTTGTGTGATATCACCCTTATTCGAACTCAGCTTGCATTACGGCCCCAGCGACTGATTGATTTCATCCGCCTAGATCAATTCACAACGTGGGTAGGCAGACTGGAGATCAAAGTAGTTACTTCGGTAACCAGACGTTGGAGGTGAGTTGGGAACGACGAGGCTGATATCGAATCTAACCAGATTCCCATCCGAATTACCAAAAGGTTGGAACGTCACATTTGGGTGCCGCGACCAATACCAAGCCAGTTGGTCGTCACAGGACGGGATAGCACGACTGATGCAGACAGGCGGACGTCACGTTTGGAGCGTCGACACCCGAACGAGAGGGGGACGTCACAATTTAAAATGGTTCCATTACCAATATAACAGTAACGTGTATCCTCTGCATGCGTTTATGGTATTTCTTTGTTGAAATGTTCTTTTAATTTTAAATTTCTTAATTAGGAAATATTTACTTTTTGTTCATTTTTAGCGCATATATGACCCAAAATCATATCAATGCACAGATGTCATAAGTGAGGTTTCAGCATGTGTGTACATGTGGAGGTCAACAGTTGCGTATTCTGAGGATATGTAGGATTGATAGCAGTTGAATCTAAAGTTCAATTGTCTAAGACTTTAGTTGAAGCATATTTTCCCATAATTCATCTCTGTCAAGCCGGCAAATGAGTATTGAGCAGCTGCAAGCCAGATATGACAACAATATACTATTTCTGTTCTGAATGCTCTTATAATATTGAGCATATCAGGAGGTGACAGTTAGTTTCATGACCAGCACATGGACACGTCCATGTTTTCACTTATTTTGCAATGCATTGTATATACGAATTTCTCTTGCGACCAGGTGTGAGTTTGATACGCAGTAGACGTTTCAGGAAAGGAGCCTCATTGAATGCACAAACGTTCATTATGACAAGAGAAAACTCAGGGGTTGCACTGAGATGATGAATGGTTACGAGCTTGTCTTTGGGGGTACTGAAAGGGAAAACACATTTATATATACAGGAAAAATGTTAGACAGTTAAAGGTGTAATAAAGTATTTTTATTGAATTGTGAAACAACACACACAATTGCAAAAGTCTACTCCTTTTGTAAATATGTCTACTTGGCTTTCCATGATGACATATCTATTTAATATTTGGGATGAAACCAAGACATACACGATTTTCCATTTATGACTTCAACAGAGAAAATTTGCCTTCATGGTCCTAATAATAATTGCAATGTTTTTTGCTTAAAGAAGACAATTACTTGTTAAGTACGCATTTAATAATGAAGTGAGGAAAGATACTCACACAGTGCTTACATATTTAGTTGCAGTTAACAACTCAATAACTATGCCAATTTAATTTGCACACTTTGAGGGTGAATGGAAATGAGATATCAGTTAGAAATATTTATTGCCGAACAAAAGCATCATTTTAAATCATCGTTGCTACAACACTGAAGACAATATTTGACAATATTGTGCAGCTTAAATTTTCAAATAATAGGAACACTTTAACATGGAGTCTTCTGCCAGTCCCATTCCCATAATTTGTGTGATCCTAATGTTTTAATGGACAATTATATCATACAAGTGAAAATGATCATTATATTTGTAAAGGCGAAACAAGGTAAAAATGAAAGGGCTGGGCATAATATATAGACTATGAGTAAAGTTGAATCACAGCTCTTTGTAGCTTCACATCAAGCAAGGCTCTATTTGCAATTAAAACACGCAAACTCGTTCAGATATCATTGGTATACTTGTTTAGTTTTATATATGAAAGTTAAACAAAGCAATGTCTTTAGATTTAATGGATTTTATCTTTTAATCCTTCAGATTTGTATTACTTTAAAATTCTAGTTCAGTGGATATTCTTTATATTATGTTAAACACTATTTATTTCGTTTAATATAAATCCTATTAGACCAATTCATGAAGTTATGTGTTCTGAGATATTGTCAACTAACCGAAAGAATTATTATGATTGATTTATATCCTTTCATCATATCTATTATAGTTGTATCGACACCGCCATTTCGATTTACTGAAGAAAAATTGAAACGTTTTAATGAACGTTATGAAACGACAAGGCTCAGCTGAAATCGCAAGAAATTACAACCGTCATGGGAAACTTGAATATCAAAGTAGGCAAGGAGGGTGATGGTGATGTATTTGGCAAAGTCTCACTAGGAACTCGTAATGAATGAGGATAAAAATGGGTCCAATTTTTGGCGGTAAATCATCAGGTAATAAATAACACCTTCTTACATGAAAACCAAACACGTACATGTACAATGGAAAAATCCAGGAGGAGAAAAATAACAAAAAACAAAAAAATAACATCAAAAATACAACAAAAAAAAACAAAAACAAATTGACTTAATAGATTTAAGAATGAAGTTACAGGCTGTGGAAGCGACGATCTTCGGTGATATGGGAACATTGACTGAAACTACGGTAACTAAAGGAGGCCAAGGCAGCACCAGAATTGTAATATGACGGTTTCCTGATGAAACTAATATGAAATATTATTATACCGCAAGAGTTAAAACAGAAAGAATGAACAAAGTTAAAATGTAAATTCGAAGTGGGACACATTACTCCAGTAATATCAGCAATCGTGATGATCGCAGAGAAAAATAGATAAAAAATAATCGATGACAAATGAAATTTTCCAGATAATAAAAAAGAAATAAAAAAATAATTTCAAGGTGCGGTGCATAATATAGGATTATAAAAAAAAAAGAAACAGGAAAAATATGCAGAAAGTGAAAGAAGAAATGTCACTGATAAATCTGATATGCATAAAAAACTAAGAGATCAAAGAGGATAAGTGATACTTATCAACAGGATGAAGAAAATAAAAAAAAAAATTATTAAAATAAAGGGGGAGACTGATATCAGAGAAAGAAAAAAATCTGAGATATAAAGGAATATGTCGGAGAAATCTACCACGAGGAATGGTGACAACGGGCGATACATAGAAATCGCGAAAGAACAGAAATATGAAAATCTTCACGGACAGATTGGAGGCAAGTTGGGCAGAAGAAAACTATGCATAACACAAACAGCCACCCCACACCCAAACACACACAAACACACACACAAACATATATATATATATATATATATATATATATATATATATATATATATATATATAATACCGCACATAATTTTGATCACAATACTAATTAAATATGTTCAATTGCAAAATTTTACATAATTAAAATAGTGTCACATGTATTGCTTAGAAAAAGATAATTATTTTATTTATTAAGCATTGTATATATCTTCTTGAAATAAAAACATGATAAAAAATTTCAATCATTTAACCAAAAATCTAAGCATGCCCCGTAGTAATCGCTCACACACACACATACACACACACATGCACACAAACGTGTGTGTGCATGTGTGTGTGGAGATTAAAAATAGGTATTTTCATATAGTGATCAATATAAAAAATAGAGCATTGATAATATTATTTTTTGTATATACAAAAGAATTACTTAATTGTAATGTCCCTGACTCCGCCTTTTCGTGATATATCAAGGTTTCAAGAGTTTAATCCGTATGTGAACTATTAAATGTTAAATATTACAAATTACAAATGGAGATATTTAATATACGGATTTAGCACTTGAAAATTACATATGTTTTCACGAAACGGCGGACAATTAAAATAAATAATTTATTTTGTATGTAAATAACATTGTCAGTGCACTGTTTTTAATATTGTAATATTACAGTTAATTAATTTTTTTATATATATATATATATATATATATATATATATATATATAAATATATATATATATATATATATATATATATATATATATATATATATATATATATATATATATATATATATATATATATATAAATACTTAGGCTATTTAATTTTACACATTGCATCAATGATGTAAAATTAATGGACCATTTCTACAGGAAACTGCCCTAAGTTCATAATTTCTTTTATAAACAAAAATCATTTTAATTCTAACTGCCATAGGGATATCTTTAATATCTTCACTCTTGTATTTTCTATGAATGTAATAATTAGGTTATTAATTATTGCTTTCTACTGATAGCAATTCAATATCCTACTTCACCAAAATGGCGCAATTTCTCCCCAACAACACATTTATTAAATGCATAGTTTCGAAAAATCAACGAAATAAACGACTTTTCACAAATTGCCACTTATCTTTGTTGCATAGACAGAAATCTAGTGAGACATTTTGTCTATTTGATTGACAGTCACTTCACTAAATATTCCATGAATAAAATCTATCAAGAATCTCTCTAAAAGGCACGGAGATTTTTGCATAGATATCATGTGACATATGGTTAAAACGCACTTTAATAAAGTATTGAAGGATCGTGAGGATTATTAACTCTGACATAAAGGTAGAATTGGAAATCATTTTAATATAATTTGTGAGAATGAACCCAATCTTTGGTATATCAAATTATTGTAGAAAAAATGAGGAGCTTCAAATCTTCTATATTAAATTTCAGTATAGAACAGCAATTTTTTCAGTCAAAATATCCCCTTCCATATAAGCTAAAGTGAGATTAATTTTGAGTATACTCCCATACTTTACCATCTTTTGACAAATATTGGAATATTCTATTTTAGCAATATTGTGACGCAAGTAGTATTAGGATTAAAAGGGTTCATGTAAAAACTCCGTATAAGAATCAGAGAATTGAAAGTGTTAAAATGTTAAAAACGTTAATGCGAAATCGTGAAATGAAATATGGAGAAAGGAAATTTTTTTTTTTTTCTTTCTGATAACCAGAAACGCCGAATGGAATGTTGAGGTCAAAATGTGGTTTTGGAAATATAAAGTATAAACTGAAAGCCAATTAAATTATAATTCGCAATACCGTTTTGTGTTTTAATTTAAGCATAAAGATGATATCTTCATTTTTTTTTATTTGTAACAAAGAAATTTGTTTAACAATAATCTTTATTCATGCTCTCCCTCTTTCTCTTTCTTTATCACTCTTTTTCTTTCTATATATGTGTATGCGTTTGTGTTTGTTTTTTTCTGAGTGTGTGTGTGTGTGTGTGTGTGAGAGAGAGAGAGAGAGAGAGAGAGAGAAAGAGTTTATTACTGTAAACTTTTATCATAGCTGAAACGGATCTTTGCATATATTAACATGATAAAACTAAATTAAAAAAGGTGTGTTCTCCGGCTGGTTTTTTCCCCAGCGCCACACAATGTGAACCCTGCCGGAAAGGCCATCGGATTTATGAAGTCTCTGGACTACGCAGTATACGCAGACTGTAGAATTAATTCACATTGTTTATAAAAGAAGAAAATGACGCTTACATAGACAAGGGTGTTCATGAAAATAAGCGTATATATTTAGGAGAAGCGTCCCTGGTGAAAATGCATTCATTCTAGAAGTCTTTAGTAATTGTTTTAATATACAAACACACACTCGCGCACTGGCACACAAACGCGCGCGCGCGCAAAAAAACACACACACGCGCGCGCGCGTGAGTGTGTGTGTATGTATATGTATGTGTTTGCTTGCTCACTTTTATTTATTTCTCCAGAAACGGTAATAAATCATGAAAGGCGTGATTACTATTAATATTGGTACACCATAAGCATTCAAACTGAAAATTGATATTCTCTTAAAATCTTCAATCTTTTGGCCATCCTGCAACTTAGTAACACATATAACAATGCACAATTTCATTCTGCCTATTCACCTGTGAGGCATACTGTAGGTAGACCCACTGTAGCTTAAGCGTCCGTGTAAAAATGTTATCACATCAAAGATGTTCACGCGGAATCATTTCGTTTGTGAACTGTTTGTTAGGGGTTCGAAGAAAGATTCTCGAGTGTCGATTGTATTTTGACAGAATTACGGCGGATTTTTTGATGCATTGTAGTCCTTCGATATGGTTTAACATTGGCTAACGAATGTTCCTTCCTATGTAGTCCAGAATACTTGACACTCAATTAGTAGATAAGCTTTTCTACGTGCATCAGTGACAAGCAGCACGTCATCAAAGACACGCATCGCAGTCAACATACCTGAAAGAGCAAGATAAAAATAATCGTTTAAAAACATAAGAAAAAGCCTGCATTTATCCAGAAATTCTATTACAATAAAACAAGGTAATAGACATCAAGTGAGTTATTAAATCGGATACAGATTGTTTCCCAAGCGTATACCAGATCTCCTTTTAAGGTCGATTAATTAGTTTTATATCTTAGAGAAAAGATAATAAGAGAAGAGATGAAACATTTTTAAATTGTCTCTAATGTTCCTGTTAATTTCAGCTATATTAGTTCGCTTCTGTGAAAATAATTTAAAGATAGAGAAACCCTCTTTAGTTCTACTATACATAAACTTCATGACTAAGACCCGCGATGCTACTTACATTGTAGTGAACCACTTAATTTCCTTCGTAATATTTGCCTTCTGAGATGTGTTAGAATTAAGCAGCTCCTTCTCACGAACCATTGCCTCGTGGACCGACTCCTAATAAGATCAATATAATCTTATCTTGTTAATGTCTAGCCTTTTTCATTTCTAAAGTTAACCACACATATCTGCATAAGCTGTGACTTTTAATCTGTAACACTTTAACCCAAGTGTCCTTCATGCCTTGCAGAGTGTGAGCATTACTAATAAAAAGCAATCAACATTGTTAAATAACGATGAGTTCATATTTATGGAGATGCTATACCTTTTACTATCAAGTGGATAAATTCTCTTCATGTTTGAAAGAAAACATAACACGAACAAGCCGCAATTAAAATTATTCATGACCGATTGCTCTCTTCGTGGAACGAATAATTATATCTATATGTCAGTATGTGCCGATTGTGCATTAATGCATGTATTGGGCATGCGCATAAGGGCAGGTTAATTTGTAATTTTTTTCTTAGAAAATCAACATTCCCCGCATTGTGAAAGGTGGGATCTGATGTGATAAGTACTGACGCCAAAAACGAAATTCATAATTTTTACCATTTAGGCTTAAAAGCACAGAAATACGTCATTTCCGCAGGTTTTTACATAAAAAATGTATTCAAAAGTATACTATTTCAAGAATAAATCCATATGAAATTGATATATTTTGTATTAGATACATGGAATAGAAAATATATTCAAATCAGAATACAAATTATAAATCACAATGAGCAACATATGCATTTTCTAGTACTCGGTGAACAAAAACGGTGTAGAATAAAGTAAAACATCATGAAAAACGATACACAATGAATAAGATATGTTAGAACATTTGTTAGATCATAATTGATAAAAGCGAAACTATAGATAATGTATATATAAAAATATAATACTTCTGGGCCCAAATAATAATATAAAATGATTAAATTTCATTTCTTATTAAAAATCACACTAAAATTAGTGCACAGTGTAATATATTACATAATATAACTAAATAGTTTAGTATGACTTCACATTAAAACAAATGTTTTAATTGATGGCACAATAGTAAAAATATGTTTGTACAATGCTTGTCGATAACTAAAGCATCAGAAAATTATAAATTTTATAAGTCTGTGCTAGAAGGCTTTCACTGATCACTGGAATGAAATTGCAATGTTATGATTTTGAACCAATCTTAATTTTCATACTGGTATCCAAAAATATTAATAATTTGGAAAAAATATTCTATTATTACTATTTATCATCTAACCCCAACTTACAAATTGAGTAGAATACCACGCATCGACTTGCACTAATATGCTTTGTTGAAATGGGGACTGATAAACTTCTGAATGTATAAACCCTGAAAAAATGTCCATGGATATTTTCATTCTTAATACTAACACCCAATGATCCTGTGTTGAATGCATGTCCAAGCGCAGATTCGCCGTCCAAAAATATACTCAAAAAATTATGTCGCTATCCTGAAAAAGAAAGGAGAAATTAAAGAGACGTAATACGTGTTCACAAGAGATCACTCCTGCGCAAAATTTTAAGCAAGATTTACTCTGGCTGGTCTGACAGACATGTCCCTAATTAATCATGTATGATAGATCGCGTGCGAAGCCAATCACAGA
Organism: Acanthosepion pharaonis; assembly: GCA_903632075.3. Lineage (NCBI taxonomy): Eukaryota > Metazoa > Mollusca > Cephalopoda > Sepiida > Sepiidae > Acanthosepion > Acanthosepion pharaonis. The sequence continues at coordinate 1,593,430 of CAHIKZ030000804.1, read as the reverse complement.
CAGATTATTTAATCCAAAAACCCGAAATAATATCAAGTATCATGTATTAATATACTGAAACATGATATTAAGAGTGAGTACCATGATATGCATACAAGGATATATGGCTTGGTTAAAGCACTATTAGAGAATTCTGGTTATTTATGGGAACTCTTGATAGACAAATTTGTATGAAAATTCAGTTTGTATTGATCCGTATATGTGATGGTTTCTGCACATCCAGGAGTACTTACTATCCGTTTGCTTGAGAGAATCAAACGCACATGCGGTACATTTAAGTATCATAAGATTTTGTTTAAGCATGGAACTGACTGTCGCCGCTGGATGTTGGCTTCAATATCCACTTTAATATTTACATCGACATTATCCAAATATTGAGCACTTTAATCCATTAAGCATAACAGATATACTATTTTACCTCACACACACGCACACACTCACACACACACAATATATATATATATATATATATATATATATATATATATATATATATATATATATCTTGGCGTTTTCTGAATAATTTAAAACATGTTTTGTCTACTTTATTTTCAATTAGAGCATTTCATATTCAAGAATAAGCATTTTCGTGTCGTTATTGAAGGACGAGAGAAAATTGTCGCGTTGATATAAATTTGTTTTACTCCGAGTACTTTCGACAAGGCAAAATGTCATCATCAGTTTCTTGTTAATTGTAAGACAAATATTAATGTTCATTATTTACGATGACAAAATTGTTGTACTAATCTGAAAGATAAATTCCTTACCTGTGGAATGAAGAACGCTGAGTCAGTGCGTGTTCGCTGACTGCGTTTAAGGGGTTGTAACTAAGTAAGGTTGTGGAGAGTTTTGACGAAACAGCAATAAATAAATACAATATTAGTGCAAACCTTGGAATATTAAACTATTGTACACATTTCCAAACATCTGAGGAACAATCATAATTAATTTTATTAAGGTTTCGTTTCAGTTTATTGATATAAATAATTTCAACAATTTTCAGTTTCTGTTTATTCTTTCCTAAAAACTATAGAAGTATTTTCGAGAATATGTTGTATGAATTGTGAATGTGGACAAGTACGTTTTTGTATGTAACAACACGGCGATTATCTCTCATCCTTCTATAAAGTCAACAAAAAGCTTATCAGGGAATATAAAAGGAGCCTATTGAAAATAATATAAAGAACATGTCTACATTATTCAACGAAGCCTGACACAATGAAAACAGGCTGTAAATATACACGCACACACACATACATACATGCATATATACACACACACGAACATACACATATATATATATATTATTTATATATATATATATAATATTTATGAAATGTATGTGTATATATATATATATATATATATATATATATATATATATATATATATATATATATATATATATATATATATATATATATATATATATATATATATATATATATATATATATATATATATATGAATTTCTATGTATATATTATATATATATTCGATTATATATATTATTGGGAAGAGCTTACTTTCAGTAACTTATATACATACATATATATATATATATATATATATATATATATATATATATATATATATATATGGACACACACCCACATATAAACAAACGCACACAACACAATAGTTTAATAGATTGAACCCACACACAGATTTAGCATGAATTGAAGTTGACAGAAGAGAGAGAAAAAAAATGAAATTTGCTCTGTAGTAATCAAGGCTAAATGCGGATATTTTGACAAAAACGTTCATATATATGTATAGAGAAGGGAGCAAATTCTAATCATAAAATGCCTTTCTTTACTTCTCGACACAATAAAAACTCTAATAAACATCATGTGTTAAATATTTATTAAACATATATGATAATTTTCTCTTATTAAATGGACAAACAACTACTTTTTGGGCAAAGTTGAAACATTCCTCTGAAACATTTGATATATATATATATATATATATATATATATATATATATATATATATATATATATATATATATATACTGATCTGCGTATGAGGTTGTGTGCATATTCGTCAATTTGTTTGTGTTTTCATGAAGGCATATGTAGTTTCCAGATGTTAAATTTCCTCCTGTGTAAAGACATTAGTAATTTTTAACATTTAATTAATTTTTGTGTACCCACATGCAATAATTATACATGGTTTAATTGGTAACATGAGACCAGTTTTACATATCAACTTACATATATAACTGAGACATAATACACATTTAAATTCAACTATTTTTCCTCGAAACTCATGTTTGAAGCTGCGTTGATATATCCCATATTATATTCTTAGACAATCATTGTTAACTAAGATTTACGTATAGTTATTGGAACACTATTGGGTATATCCTAATTCTCATAAATACTTGGGTCACTATTGTAAGTGAGGGCAATATTCTTCCTAAGCTGGCAGCATGAGATCAAAAGTCAGGAAGTTCTTTCCGTGTCGAAATCTTTGATTTTGGGGAGAGAGGAACCCGGGCGACACTATGCTGAACGGCAGATTGTCGTCCCGGCAATTTTTACTCGAGTCCACAGGCTCAGATTTCCTCACATTAAATTTGGCCTTGTTCCGCATGCTACCTCGTGAGGAGGCAGGTAAATATCGTAATATGCTGTCTACGTAGTTCTCCACTAGAAGCGGTTTACCTATTTCACGTCGCAGGCGAGTATTGTATTTTGCTAATGCTATAACGAATACCATTTCATTTCCACTCCCCGTTTTGGTTATTCTTCATAGAGAAATATTGTCTATGTTACAACGATTTGATTTTGGGTTTGTTTTGTTTTTTCTATCAAATAGCTTTTGCCTGAGACTTTTGAGTTATTAATGTGAAAGATATAAAACTGAACATGTGACTTCTCTAACATAGAACATATAAACATTGATTGTCTTGAAAGAAATACTGGTTTTAGAAATCAGTAGAGTAATATATCAGTTTGCTTACAAAAATAAATAAAGAAATGTATAACAATTGTTTAATTTTCTCCTGCCACGAGAAAATAATAACAGCACTTAATCATGATAGATATTTTATGAAAAGGGCTGTTGTTTAAGATATTCGAAATGTTTTTTTTATTATTTTTTATTTCAGACACTTTTCATTTCACAGGTAGAATTTCTTGAAAGTTCGTAAATCTTTTATTGTTGAAAATGAAATGATTTTTCTGCCATCTATCAACTAACCTGTGCCAAAAAATCTATCTATAATGACACAGGAAACTATGAATAAGCCATATAAGAAAAAATAAATCTAAGCCCAATTCAACAATATAACTGTATCTTCAATTGTACTTCTTGGAGATAGACCTTCAAGGTTTTAATGATGTAGCTCTCAGATAACTGTGGATATTATGTTGGTAACATAATGATAGTTACATCTAAAATAACACAAAAATTAAAGATA